>CAEFZY010036681.1:0-32776 GCA_903066815.1 Brachyrhaphis roseni
CGGAGAGAACCCACGCATGCACAGGGAGAACATGCAAACTCCATGCAGAAAGACCCCGGGCCGGAAATCGAACCCAGAACCTTCTTGCTGCAAGGCAACAGTGCTACCAACTGCGCCACTGTGCAGCCTGAAAATATATATAAAAAATATATCTGAAAATATATATATATATATATTTAGGAAAAGCTAAGTGTGCTAAAAGTTAGCCAAACCGCCAATTAGCTTCACTATTAGCACATTAGCAGACGAATATCAACCATGGCTCTTTATTTTCCAAGTATCCAACAACAATATTCAATAGTTTGAGAAAATGACCAAAGTCTAACAATGCTAATGTATCACACTATATAAACTATCACAGTACTTTGCATGCTAAAGCTAAAGAACTACACTATTACAGTAATGAACAGATGCTAATGCTAACTAAGTACACTATCCCAGTATGCTTAAGAGTGACATTACCTCACTATTTATTGGAAGTATGCCCATCACTGCTCTTTAATAAATAAATATCAAACTAAAATATTAGATACTTCTGAAGTTTCAGAGAAGAATAACCAGTTTAACCGTTTGCCTTTGAAACAATAAAACACAAAATTGTTTGGCTTTAATATTAACTATCCAAGAAAACTAAGTGTGTAAAGATTTTGGTTGTTTTCTTTTTTTTTTTTAGTAATGGCTCACACCAACAACTTCAATCACATGTTGTGTTGATGATATAATGAAGTACTTTCCTGCTTCTCTTTCTTATAAAAGTCCATATTAATTGTAACCACAAATGCACTCAAGTTTTGTAGATAATATTAAATAGAAATACTTGATGTTTCAACACATCAGAGTCATATTTTACCAACCGCAGGACTTTGAGAAAATTGTGGAAACAACAATCTATTTCAGAATCTAGATTTATCTAGAGAAATCTAGATTTCTAGAGAGAAATCTACACCAACTGAACTGGAAGACATTTTAAAAATATAAAATTAAAAAACAAACAAACAGAAACAACAAATAAAATGAATAATAAAGTTTTTGTAAACAATATTTTCCTTCAAAATGTTTTGATTTTTGGTATAAAGATAGAAAAGAGAAAACCAATAAATCATTGAGCTTGTTTTAATTTAACAAGCGATTGATTTATTGCTTGTTGTGACAGGTCTAGTAGTAGCTCACTGACGGTTTTATGAAGAGGGCAGCTTGTGATTCAGTGGTTCCCTTGTTTTTGGAGAAACGTCATTGTGATGAAGCAAACCCACTCGCCTCCATACGACCTGATTTTCATGTGTTCTGCTCCCGGTTTTCCCACCGTTGGCCGATCTGCTGCATCCCAAACAAACAGATTTGAATATTCAAGCTCCTGCTCCCACTTACTCCCACACAAGAGGAATCACTTTGTCACAGACACAAGCTGTGCTTGACTGCTGCTTGAGTTTTACTGCACCTGTTTAGAGGTGTGTTTACACCTTTATGACACTCTAAAGCCATTTTGCTCCACTCGTTACTAAACGGTGGCGGCAAGAGGCTCCAGGAATGTTTCCTCTGGAGTGGAGCAGATATCTTTTGTTTTTTAGGAACATTACTGATAAAAAAAGGTTAAAGAAACAGGTGAACAATCTGCTTTTGTCTATTGGAGGGAAGTATTTGAGAGAAATAATGACCAACAGGTGCAGCGACTAGTTTTCCAGGATAGTTTCCACCTGGACCACCTACACACACTCGCCCACAAACAAACAAGCATGAAAGCGAACACACACACCACGTCTATTCTCCTTTCCCCTTTTGCTTCTCTCTTCCGCTCTGCACCATGAAGCTCCGATCACACAATCACTGAAGTTATTGCACCCACGCTGTCTCGCCCACATGTCCACTCTCAGGTCTTTCCCCAAAATGTACAAACATGCAGTGCCAACTGTGTGCAGGCGCGCTGCTATGCAAACAAGGTAGTGTCAGTTCTGCAGATACTGAGACAGATAGTACTTCTTCTCACACGCGCACGTGAAGCAAAACAAAAACGCAGCGCGCACGCTAACCGTGGAAACTGCATTCTTTCCTGTCTTCTCATAATTTGGTCCGTATCAAAAGACAAAGGTTGAATAAATACTTTCATCGAACTTCCACAAAACATGAAGGGACTCACCCAACTACCTCACTGCTGTCTCACTGCACATCTTTGGCAGATACACACTGAAATTTTTGTCCCATTCATAACAGTTGGAACTTGGTCAAATATGCTCAGTCAATGCAATTAGGATTAAAACGTGTAACAATGTTAAATAACAAAGAAACTGAAACTGATAAACAATAGATCACTACCTCAGTCAAACAAGTAAAAATAAACCACAACAAATGATTCAGAAAGTGCAACTAGCGTTTCAAAATATAACAAAAAATAAATAGTAAAGCATGATGTTGCTCAGAGCACAAAGCATAGAGTTCAATCCAATATTAACATTTGATCAGAGCATTTCTACTAGGGGTGCACTGATTGCAGTTTTCTAGCTGATCACAGATTACCGATCTTTAAAAATGGTTGAAAAATTTACAGATATTTTTGTTTGTCTGAAATGTTGCTAAAAATAGCAAGAAAGTTGCTGAGTTGGCAACAGAAAACGTGCAGACATGACCTGACGGGCCGGTCTGTCAGTCAAACCTCTCTAATGGGAGAGCAGAAGAGGACAGGGGCTGATATTTAGACATTTACTGAGGCAGATAAGATTAGATCGGGTTCACATATAAGTATTGTCTGATCAGAAAATCTGCTCCGATAAATCGGTGCACCCTTTGTCTCTACTCAGCAATAAGAACTTTTTCGGGTAGATTGCAATTGAGGAACTAGTAAAGTTGTAATCTGGGATAATTAACATGTTTATTTAAATCAAATGGAAATGGGGGAAAAACTGATTTCAAAACTTCACAGGATTGGAAAATTTGAAAGGAAGCACATCATCCTGCATATATAAAAGGGAAAAAGGAAACAAAGAGGCTAAGTGGAGGCTATCAGAGGAGACATGTGGGAAACATTTCTGCAATCTCATAGAGAGTCTGGCTGGAAGAATAAGACAAAATAATGTTGCCACACTGATAAAATATACAGTTTAATTTAATTTAAATTACATAGCAGGAACGACGGTTTAAGTAAATGCAACACCTGATTGAATAAACTGTGATATGCTGCACAGAAGCTGCAGGGGTCAACATGCAAATATGTTTTTGAAACTAAATCCATTTAAAAACTCCAGGTGGGTTGAATACATGTAAAAAAAAATCCTGTTTTTTTCTCCTGGGACTTTTTGGATTGCTACATGTTAGAATAAATGCAGATCTCCACTTTGTTGACATTCCACGTGGGAAAGCTGGACCCAGTGGAAACCGTGCTGCAGGCCTTTATTAAATGTTTGCACATAAAGGTGGGAGTTAATGACTGACTACGCTAACGAAGGGGAGGCGTCACGCTACCGTCAACAAAACACAATCTGGTATTCTCTCCTGTGTTTTAGCTGCTTCACACACTTTAAGGGAATGGTGATTTATGTGAAAGCATCCCAGGTGCACAAAGGAGCACAATCAAAGGTCCTTCCTACCAGCAGTGATTAGGAGTTTACAACAACTACCAACAAACTCTTACTTATTTATTAATTTAGATTACTCACTTATTGACCTAAACTTACAGAGCCACATAAAGACAGTTACAAAGTCAGCCTTCTATAACCAAAACAAATTTCTACGATTAAAGGACTAGAAAAACTCATCCATGTGTTTATCTTTAGTCGCAGCGATTACTGCAACAGTGCAGTAATCGCTGTTGCAGCAGAGTTCCTCCAGCTGCAGCTGATTCAGAACTCTGCTGCTGGTGTTCTGACTAAAACTAGGAAGATCGGACCCATCATGCCGGTTCTAAAGTCCCTACACTGGCTCCCTGTAGCTCAAAGAATAGACTTTAAAATACTGTTGCTAGTTTAAAAATCACTGAACGGTTTAGTACCACAATACACCAAAGATCTGCTGCTGTTGTATCGACCTTCCAGATCACTCAGGTCTTCCGGTTCTGGTCTGCTCTACACCCAGAACCAGAACCAAACATGAAGAAGCAGCATTCATCTTCTATGCACCACAAATCTGGAACAAACTTCAAGAAAACTGCAATACAGTCGAAACACTGAGTGCCCTTAAATCTAGACTAAAAACCCACTTATTTAGAGTTATTTCTGAAACATTAAAAACACTTTGATGTGTTTACTGGTTTTCTCAATTGTTGACTGTGTGGTGTATTTTTATGATGTAAAGCACTTTGAACAGAAATTTTCTATACAAATAAACTTGACTGATTGGAATCAATAAAGTATTTTTGAGTTTGAAGTTTTCCTGCAACATTCCCGCTGATTTTCATGCCTTTCTTTAAATAAATTTCCTGCATATAATCTGCTACTGCTTTTCTGTTTACCTGTAACTTGATGCTGGCACACCTGAATTTCCCCACAGTGGAAAGGAAATTCCTATTATACTCTAAATACCCCGCAGTCATAAACATTATGTACACAATGAACCATTCATCAAAGTGAGGGTCAACGTTTAACTACCAGTAGTCTAGAAAAATAATTTTCCATATTTCTTTGTTGTGCTGCAACCATGTAGCCAAAGTAAACCAGAAGCTGTACCTGCGGGGCGGATGCTGCTGCCGCTCCCTCTGCCTGCCCTCCCTCGGGTTCAGGGGTCTCCCAAGTTCCCGTGGAGGCGGCGGCCCGTCTCCTTGCCCTTCCGATGCGCCGCTCGCCTCCCTGGGGTTGGTAGGAGGCTTGCCTCCCTCTGTTGGCAGTTTTGAGGGCCTGGTGGGCGGCACGCCGGGCTGAGGGGGGCTCGGAGCCTTCTTCTGGGGAGGCTTTTCTCTCCGCGGAGGCGGGGCTGCACCCGGCTTTGGTGGCATGCTTGGGGAGGGGAAGGGAAACACATCCAAGCATTTATGAAGAGAAAATGTGTAAAAATATATATAACTATAAAATTAATATGAACAGATTTCATAAAAGGCTCCATTTTCTTAACTCAGGTTTCACTAAGACACTTAAAAAATGTAAGTTTTTTAAATGTGTCTATGATGAACTGAATTTAAGACCTATACTTCCACAGAAATATAGACCTAACAAAAGTAAGAAAATGTAAGACCTGTGATTAACATATTTAATACCAACAAATTTTCCAAAAAATTAATTTAAGACATTTAAATTCTTAATTTTAGACATACTAAGTATGTGCAGACATCCTGTAATCACTAACCTTTAATCTGATTTAAGCGTTTACTTTTCAGTTGATCTTCACTAACTCAAGTTTAAAACTTAAGACTTTTAAAATACCATTAGTGAAATTTAAGACCAATGTCTCCACATAAATATGCAAACTTATTAAAAAATATTAAAATGTAAGACTCGATTTGCGCAAAAACATTTTAAGGCCTTAAATCTATTGTGTACATTGATTTAAGACTTTTTAAGGGTGCTAAGACTCCCTGTACTTACTAACTTTTCATCTGATTTACTAGTTTATATTTCAGGGTTCCTGCAGGTTTCTAAGACCTTTTCAAGACCACTACAAATTGAATTTAAAACCTGTATCATCACACACATGTACAAACTTCCTCTAACAAAAGTAGGAAAATTTAAGACCTGTGATAAATGTGATAAATATTAAAGACCTATATTTTAATATAATTTTTTTAAAATAGGCCTTAATATTTTAAGGCCTTAATTTTAGATACATTTAGGATTTTAAGGATGTGCAGACACCCTGTAATTACCAACTTTTAATCTGATTTAAGAATTTACTTTTCAGAGTTTCTGAAGGTCTCAACAACTCAAATGTAAAAACTTTTCAAGACCAATTTTATGGAATTTAAGACATATCTCCACAGAAATGTGCAAACTTCAGCTATCCAACTGGTAATAATTTTTCACTTACCTATGGTAGATGCAAAAAAAGCTAGTTAGCTAGCAAGCAAGGATATGTTAGCGGTGAATTACATGTAGCTTTAACCATAAATGAACATGTCAGAGTACAACTCAAACTTTTCTCTGACCGATAAGTCCCGCAAGAAAAAGAAACATAGAACATACAAAAGAGAATTTAAGGCCTGTGATTAAGGCATTTAAAGTCAATTTACATGCTTTAAAATGAATTAAAAATATTTTAAGTCCTAAATATGAGATGCACAAAATTAAGACTTTTTAAGGATGCACAGACATCCTGCTTTTAATCTTTTCTTTGCCTATCCGTTTGTGTATCGTCACCAAGCAGTACTGAGTTATAGTGTCAGGTTCAATCATTTTGGCTGCAATTTCCACAAATTATCCCCGTTATTGGGAATCATTTGAGTGAGATTGGATGTTTTAGCTCTGTTAAAGCCATTTCAGGTCCTGAAGCTTTACCTCTTAGCAGCCACAGGCGGAGGCTCCGGTTTGTTCTTGGCCATCCTCGGTGGAGCCGGGCTCGGTGAGGGGGACGAGGAAAATGATCGGGATCTAAAAGGCAGTACGAGAGTCACAACATTTTTCTAAATCCAAAACATCTCCACAGGTTGAACGGCAGTGGGACTGCGAACCTGGAGCGGCTGCCGCTGAAAGAGCTGTGCTGGGAGGAGTGGCTGGAGTAGGAGCTGTACGAAGAGGAATGGCTGCGGGAACGGGACGAGCCGGAGCCCGTGTAGGACGAAGAGCGAGACGAAGATCTAAGATGAAATAAAATAGAAAACAAAGACTTATGAGCCATCCGGTCCTTTCTGCAACACATGAACAACAATCTGTATGAGGTAGAAGTAAAAACTCATTCTAATTCTCTCCAAAGCTGGACAGTTTACTTTCACTTTGACAGTTTAACCTCTTACAGACTAGCAAAGCTAATTAGCTTCATACCTCTTTCAGTGAAAGTACAGCCCAGAAGGTGAATAAATACTACACATATGGGATGTTATGTATGCTTCTCATACTAAGGCTGCTATCAGAAGCGCTTTGATACCAGTCTTGTAGTCAGTGTGAACTACACCTGGTTCATAGAAGTGAAAGCGTGCAAAAAGCCACTGCATTAAATTTGGCTGATAAACTCAGTGAAAAATCAATAAAAATAGATTTAGACTCACTAATGTCTTCTAAATATGATATACTAAATTAAATAAAGTGTAAATAAAATTCTGCTTATTATTTCTAACTTTAGGTATGAGATGCACTAGGCAACAAAGGAAAGTAAATGAATAATACTAGTATTAAGACACAATATATAAAATGTAGGTTTAATTGTAGAAATAGGACATTATTTTGATTATCCAACTTTGAATTAATTGGAGCTCACTTAATTTGCTGAATTTGGAATAAGGCTGGAACATAAAATGTGGAAAAAATAAAGTCCTGTGAATATTTTCCAAATGCCGTGTATACATATCAGAGGTCGTGCTAGAGTTTTTTGTTATCCGTCATTTGACCGACATTAAACTCTGTCATGTTCTATTTTTACCCGTCAAATTATAATCATATTAACATAGGCTATTTCGCCACATTTTTATGCGCTTTGGTTTATATTCACCTAGTTAAACGGTGAATCCAGATCCCATCACACATAAAGCAGATGAAAGCATCTAAACACTGACTGTGGCTCCAATAACTTATAATTAAATTAAACGACTTCATTTAAATTACCAGCACCTCACCTGCTGGGGTCTGAACACACAGCCTCACAAATTCCTCCTGATCCGCATCTGCAGAGAAATCTGCACTAGTTCATCGGTCGGTTGGATCTCTCTGATCCAAACCGATCAATTGACCGAGCTTTTTACCCTTTGCGCTGTCCGGGTGTGCGCTTTTACGAGATTTTTTTTTTGCGTGGTTTCGCTTCCCCGCAAAGGACAGATGTTATGTCTGCCGCGCTCCGCTTGAGCGCAGGAAAGTAACGTCTTCAGCTCCATTTGTTAAAACCACAGGGTGAGTTCAGATTAATTCTTTGCAGCGGCGGAGCCTGCTTTGGTTGTGCAGCCGCTGCACATGTTACAGTCTAATTAACTTCTGCGTCTTTATTTATTTCCTCAACATAAACTGCCGGCTCCTCTGTTTAGACTATAAATGGATTAACAACGTTGCATTCTTAAATTTCTCTGGTCTGTAATAGAGACTGAAATTAAACGCGCCATGTCTACCAAAGGTTTGGAATGACCTTCCTAACCAGACGCTCCAAAGAATCCAGTCCATAACTCTTCAACACGCTGTCAGCTCCCGGTTAGAAAGACGCATTTAGTTTAGTGTTCATGAGATGATGTTCAGAAAGAATATTTTATTGATTTATTCTGGTTGCCTTTCCGATTAACCCTTTGCATAAAGTCTTTAATGTCTGCCCTTGTGCACCAGTCAGGGGTGTTAATTATAACCTGTCAAATGACTGACAGCCTTTCACTTCGTTAAAAACAAAACAAAAAAAACCCCGGAAAATATTCTGTTAACACAACCTCTGATATATACGGAGTTTTAACAAAAGAGGAAGGCATGGTTACATTAGTGCAAGGGTGCAGGAAATTTATCCAGACCCTGACTGGTGCCTGTTCGTCACAGAGAAAGAGCTTGGGGGAACAAACAGTGTCTGTTTTACAAACATTGCTCTGCAGCACCGACCTGAAGGTAAAAGTCTGAGCAGTCTGTGTCCAGGATGTGTGGGGTGTGTGGTAGAAACCATGCAAAATGTGAAATTTGCATAGTTTATCCCTTTAAAATTTAAGTGACAACTCTAAACTCAGTTATTAGTTTTACACTAGTGCTGCAGCTAATGATTAATTTCGTAATCAATTACGCTAAGGAATAATCATAAAACATTCTGGAGATTTTTCATTTAATTAATTAAGCTTATTTTGTACAGAATTATTAAGTGCAAATAAGCATTCAAATTTATTTTTTAAAACAGAAAAAGATTTTATTGCCTAAGATGCATCCTTTAGCGTCTGCTTGGACATTAGTGGCAAAGGATGCATCTGCAGCTAATAAAAATTATTTTAACGTGAAAAGCTCAGTAGAATAAAGCTGACCTGGTGATTAATTTCTGGATTAGCTGATTAATAACTGGATATAAAAAAGGAGAATTTCAACCAGTTGAAGCTAAATCCACTTTAGGAGTTTCGCGTCAAAGATATTTGCAGACAGTTTTTTTTATTTTAAATACAAAATGTATGTGTATTTTGCACAGTTTTGGCTTAATTACGGCTCCAACTATGTTGTTCTTTAAGCAAATGTTCTTTCTTGAGTTGATGTACTCCAGTTCACAATTATTCGATTACTGAATTAGTTGATTATTATTTGAATAATTGATTAATTACAATTAATCTGTCCAGTTTTGTGCAGCTTGTTTTTAGAAGAACGCATCATCTGCATACATTTGAGCTAAATGTAATTGGCAACATCCTGGTAAATTCTTACTAAAAACATCACATCACAAGCTAATAGAGTCCAACTGAAACTAAAACTAGAGATTTCCATGGTTTAAAAATAAATATATGAATGTATGTATTTAATGAGTGTCAGCTTTACTTTGACATTCAGCCAGTTATTGAACCTCAATCTTCACTAAGTCCAGAGTCTTTTGTTTTCTGTTATGTAAATATTATAGACGACAGTCCATATTTCTAAGCAAAAACAAAAACCTAAAAGAAGTTTTTGACATGCTGCATGTTGAATAAAGGTGAAAATAATAGCAAAGTCATATAAGAAACATGCTTTCACTTTCTGGTAAAATAACTGATTTTGTAAGTTTCCATACAGCTTTAAATCATTAAACTGTTGCTATGCAACAAAAAACTAGAACTTTTCCACCACTTTAAAGACTTCCCAGGGAAAATTTAATATAACTTAATTGCTAGGTGCTGAATGAATTTGTCCTCATCTGCTTCCTCATTAGCTTTAAACCACCATATAATTATATTTGAATGAAGCAATGTACCGTTGGTGGGATTCACGCTCACTGCGGTGAACGGCTTTTATTGCCAACGTTCTTCAGTTGTTTTTTTATTTTCTTCCACAGAACAAGAACAGATGAACAGTAAATTTCAGTAAGCGGAAACCAGGAGCAGAAACATTGCTTTCATGTTTATTTTGTTTGAATATCGTCTTATCTACAGGTGCAGCATTGACAGCATTCCTCTGGAGGAAAACGTGTTCTACGAGAACGCCACACACGCCTATTGTTTGAATACAGAAAACTTCAATTTCAGTAACCTGAAAATGCAGCTTTCAAGTTCAGCTGGGAAGAAAATCATTAGTTCTTCAGAAGCCATTTTGAGCAGGTAAATGCCCATAAATCCTGTTCAGCAAGTACAACAGATCTGACTGTTGGGAAGGAAATGACACTATCACAAGTACACAAAAGCATCAGAATAAAACGCTTGATTACTTTAAGTATTTGGGCCATTAGGTAAACTGACAGGAAGACATCTTCCTTTTACCTTGCACCGGGGCGTAGCATGCGTACTTTGGAAGAAGGAAGGGAAAATTGGAAAGACTTCCGATGAAAACCGCAGCTTCAGACTGCAGCTACATATGGCTAATTATGTGGTTGAAATGTTTTAACTTGTCAAGCTGGAATCCCCTCCCAAACGTCTCAGTTTTTAAACACTAAAAACAAAACCATGACAATATTTTCTGATTAGGCCTGAAAAATCTTTTGCTGGATGATAAATTGTTTCGGTGTATTTGATTGTAATTGAGTATCTGATTACTCAAGTACAATTACATACATTGTAATTAAGTAAATGTATCTGATTACTACTTTGGGAGCAAAGTTGCAACGTTTGTTACATTTCCAGCTTCTCTTTCTCACTGCACTGTGTTAAATGAATCAAGCCCTTTGAGCAATCTGTTCCCCTCCTCGCCTGTGGGGGCGCTGCATCAAGAATCACTGAAGGAAACATGAAAACCTCTAAAGAAGACACTGAGCACAACTTCCCTCTTCACAACATTTAAATAAAAATGGAGTAGCATCAGATTTCACCAGTTTTATGATTTCTCTTTTCTGATCATGAGTTATTTCTCCCGCTAGTGCCAACTAACCTAGCATGTTTGTTTTGGTTGTTTTTACCCAGAATGTCCTCCTACTGTCTATTTAGATGTCACATACATTTCTCGATGAACTAAATCAGACTAGATGAGTTCCTACCTGGATGAGTTGGACAGAGAGACGGAGGAGCCTGAGGGGCGATGGCGGCGGCGACCTCGGGGCGGGGAACCCATGGCGGCTCGTCTCCTGGGAGATTTGGACCGTCGCCACGGGTCCTTCCACTCGTCTGGTCGCCTCATGAGGGGAAGCAGCTCCTTCTTGGTGGGAGGCTCCATCAGCCTGCTGAGAAAAATTGATCATCTGTTGGTTTGTGCAGAAGAAGAGCCAGTAAGGTTTGTTATGTGAAAGAAACGTTGACCAAGTTATTTGACGTGTATCCATGATGTCACTCATCAAAACGGTTGTTTCTGGTTTTCTCAATTGTTGACTGTGTGCCATCTTTTATTCTTTTATGACTTTATGTTTTTGACAGTTAATCTCTAAGTGTAATTTGAAAAATTATAGTTTTCAGATCATTTTTAAAATCCTGAATGTCAAATAACCAACTTTCAATATTTTTCTTTTAATTTATTCAAATTTTGAACAATGTTGGACAGAATTGATCATAATATTCTGATATTTTGTGATATTGTTGGGAGGGATTATGTAATTTCTGCAAAGGTTGGGCGATTAATTGAATTGAAGATTTAATTTTTAGAAATCTGGATCTTTTCTCACCAATGCATTCCTTGGGTTTCCATAGTTCAGAGTGATATCAGCCATCTTGTTTTACAGCTTCTTTTTATCTGGATTTTGAATGCAGGTCAACTCCACAACTAAATACAAAAAATGAAGCTAGTATTTTTTTAATTTAATTACATGTAAAGTCATAACACCATAATAAAGTCACAATATTAGGAGAATAAAGTAGTAATTTTATAAAAACTCCTAAATGAGATATAAAACAGAGTGAGAAATATTTAGCATCTTGTGAAGTTATACTTTGGTGTCAGTTTTACAGATAAAGTAATAATTCACCTTTTAATATACAAGAATAAAAAAACTATGAAATGATTGTGCAAACCCTTCGAACTGAACTAAATAAGTCTATCAAAGTTTTTTTTTCATTAAGAATTTTTGCTCATAATTTTAACACATTTTTCTAGTAGACCTGCATATTTATTCTACTAATATGACTGTATTCTCACAATTAGACAAAAAAAAATTGTAGCTTGGCATTAATACTCTATTGTACAACTTATAAAATGAATGATTTAAATAAACATTTTTAAATAGTTTCTGTCATTTTTAGGAAAGAAAGAGAAAACAGATTGAGATCAAAAATTGGATTTGGTATGAAAAAAAAAACAGAATTTATATTCGCCCCTGTTTCTGCACAGATAAAAGCTTTATACATTCTAGATTAATAGCTAGCGTTAAAAAAAGTTTTTAAAAATTAGATGCTACTAATTACTAGCTTGAGGACTTTATAGACATGACAAAAGAAATGCCCATTAAAAAAGTTGAAAGCTGCTTCAAAAACATAAAAAGTAGATTTGCAGCCTCACAGCAGTTTCCATCATTTCCCATTTTTCAACCTAAACGAAAGCAGATACAAAAGTTCTTTTTTTTTTTGTTTCTGTTTAGTCATATCGAACAGCAGATCAACATTAGTTTAACCACTGATTACAAAAGAGGATTTCAGAGATTAAAGGATTTGTGTGAATAATAACACACAGGCTACAGTGAAACTATCTCTTGATGATTATCTATGCAGGCTCAACTAAACGACCCGATTTAGCAAAGTTGAGCCAGTCGGGGAAAATCAGAGCCACTTGTAAAAGGTCAGATGTGTCCAAATAGTGAGGGAATTTTACACCCCATTGTTGTTTTTAATTAAATTCAAATATCAAGAGAAAGAAAAAGTAAAACCTGCAGCTTATTTCTCTGCATATTTACAGGTTTCACAGAAACAATTTATGTATTCAAACTCAAGTTTTTTTTTGCAGATGATCACAGTGTTGTAAATAAAAGGAGCTTCCTGCTAAAAGCATGAAGTTTCTGAGCTGAAACCTGTGAAACGGTTGGAAAGCAAAGGGCACAAAGGCTGACACACCTTTCTTTGTTTTTGCACGTGCTCTGTAAAAGCAGCCTCTTTATTCCTGTTTCATTTTTTTTCTTTACACACCTCCAGGTTTGTTCTCTGCAAACTGATTCACACTCTTGGGTAACTCAATGCAGAATATTTTGCAATAATGGAATAATAATCGTGCCATAGAAAATGAGCGGACGGTTCAGTTTGTACTCAGATGATTTTGTTGAATCATAGCAGATGCAGAAATAGATATTTAAATAAAGAAAATAAAGAGTGAAGACAAAAAAGTATTAATTTGTGCTAAAATATTACAGTTGTACAGAACTGTAAAGAGTGCAGGACTGATAGGAAGAATTAAAGTCAGCTGGGAAACAATCAAGATCATAACTAGGATTAATTGGAATGTTTGTGCAATTAAATTGAAATTACTTTAGATTTCTTGGTTAAATGCCTTGAGACAATGTTTGTTGTGAATTTGCAATATATAAATATACTGAATAGAAAGACTATAAACCCCTTGCATGTATTTGTTTACGTCTGGAAACTTTGTGCATGCACTCAACGATGGAGGGCAAGAAGACAATTAAAACAAAATCACTCCAATATTTCCAAAAACAAAGAACAGAACATTCAGTCTGTTAGTTTTATGATTTTAGGCTTGATGCTTATTTTGCGATTATTAAGTGATTGCTGTGATAGATTAGCTACCTCTGCTATTAGCTAAGCTAACATATCTGTGGTTGATTAGCTACTTTACTAATGATCTGTCTAAGTCGTGTTTAGGTTATGTTTTTTATTTATCTCAACCAAAACACACAAAATTCCACAGCGCATCTAAATGTTACAGCTGTCAAAGTCAAGCTAGCATAACCACCCCCCTCTCCCTTGCTATTTTTTTCTGTCCATCGATCTATAGATCAATAGTTTTATTGTACAAAAATTACAGAGAACTAAAGGACAAAGTCAATTCTAAATCAAATCCACAATCCAAATTCAAAGTGTTATAGAGCTGCTTTTATTAACTTCAAACCTCATTAACTTAATAATTTGAAAACTGGATGTTTTTTTCTTAATAGCATGAAAAACTCTTAGTTCTGGATTTACAATGATTTACGCTTCTCTTTCCTATAAAACTGACTTCTTTACTTGTTTAATTGGAATTATTGTTTATTGATGAGCAGTGAGAAAAAAAACTAATACTCATTTTGTTGTAGTTTTGGATTTTTTTTGGCCTCCAAGTACATTTGACTAGGCGTGTCATAATAGATTTGCTGGATGATAAAGTTATTACGATAATATTGCTGTTTTGAGATCATTTTCAAGTAATATGATGTTAACGGCATAATAATGCAAAGATCGATAAACTTTAAATTGTAAACAACATTTTACACTGAAAATGGAAGACATTTCAAATATCCAAAATAAATAAATAAGAAACAGAGAAAATAAAAAAACAAAAAGTCATGGAAGTAGAAATGATTGAGTTAAAATTTATCGTCCAATTAATTGATGCATTGCTTATTGCAACCAAAGATGGACAGTAATTAAGTACCGTAATTTCCGGACTATAGAGCGCACCTGATTATAAGCTGCACCCAGTACACTTTTATTTATTTATTTTTTTCCATTTTTTTCTCCAAAGAGTTTTTAGCGGCGCTAGTGGCTCACATTTTTTGACAGTAGTCTGACAGGAAAGAGGGCGAGGAGAAGGACATGCGGCAAAGGTCGCCAGGCCCGGAAGTCGAACCCACAACGTCCGAGTCGAGGACTAAGGCCTCCAAACGTGGGGCGTGCTAAACCCCTGCGCCACCACAGCACGCCCCACCCAGTACATTTTTAAAGGGAAAAAACATTTTGTACATACATAAGCTTCACCTGTCTATAAGCCGCATGTGCCTACATACAGACAGTACACAGAAAGAGTTTTCAAAGTTTTAATAATATACCTTAGCTTTTCTTTCTAAACAGTGCCTGTGACGCGGTAGTAACACAGCAGCAACACGGTAGTAGCACAGCACTAACAGGGCTGGTTAAAAAAAACATACCGGTAAAAGTCACTGAGAGCCATCTTCATCTTCCTCCTGAGAACTGAAACGTGTTGTTACATTAAACTTGCGTCTTCCTCTACACATATATTCCACCTGTCTCACTCTTACCGTTTCTGCTCGAGCGCCACCTGGTGGCCGTTAGGAAAAAATGCACAAACAAGCCGCATCATTGTATAAGCCGCAGGGTTGAAAGCGTGTGACAAAAGTCGTGGCTTATAGTCCGGAAATTACAGTACATTTACCTGAGTAACTTTTTTTTTGTGAAAAAATTTACTTTTAGGAGTGTCTTTACTACGCTGTACTTTTTACTTTTACTTGAGTATTTTTATTATGAAGTATTTCTACTCTTACTTGAGTAAAATGTCTGGATTTTCTACCAACTGAATGAAAAACAAACACATTTTAATCAAAAATTCACCAGACACAGACACACTCCTGCAGCTTTTGTTAAACGTTTTTATTGAAAGAAACTGATGTGGAAAATTTTTCTTTTGCCTGATTTTGTTATTTTTTTGTTATGTGAGTTATTGTCAGTTTTGTCCTTAAAATACCAAAATTTACACATATCTTTATATTTTGGTCCGTCTGATGATGTAATTTTTAAATATTAAATGATTGATAATTTGATCAGTTACTCAGAACTTGAGTAGACATTTTACTCATACTTGAGTAATTTCTTGGATGGCAACTTTTTACTTTTACTTGAATAAAAATGTTGAAGTAGTGCTACTCTTACTTGAGTACAGTTTCTGGATAATCTGCCCACCTCTGATTGTGACAGACCAACATTTGACTTCACGATTTTGGCCCACGTGACAAACAGTGTGGACGGCATCAATCCTGTCCCTCTGACAACAAACAACGGAGACAGATGGTGCGGGGGTTTGAACCAGCAACCCACCAGTTATGGGACAAAACGGAAGGAGTGACCGGAATTTTCCTGCTTGAGCTATCCGCATTTAATTTTCCAAATATAGCATCGAGAGCCCGGAGCTCTTCTCCTCGAGTGTCTAAAATAAATATTTGCAAGAGGAAATGAACCATAAATAACCGAGGGGATATTCCTACTAAATGACACTGTCCAGTGCTAAAGAAGCTCAAAAAAGTTTTGTTCACGTTGCGATTGCAGAATAAATCAACTATGTAAACTGTATAACCAGAACACACCTAAAGTTACATCACCATAATGAGTAACTGGTCACTTTGCATGCATGCCGGCGCAATCGTGTACATTCATAGCCTGGAGTGACTGAGTTTACAGACATGATGCAAGAACAAACAAGTCGGCGTGTCACGGCTAAAAATAGAACCACAACACTGGAGATATTTTTAGATCCTTATCTATTCTCGTTTCCTTTTCAAGAAGGAAGGAAGGAAGGAAGGAAAGAAGGAAGGAAGGAAGCAGGACGCATAAAACCACACAGTGTAATGTAACACAATGTTTGTGTTACATCGTGTTGTTCTTCATTAAACTGAATACAATTTAATGGGGACTCTCTTAGAGTGTCCAAGTCGCATTTCTCTGTATGCGACTAAGAAAGAACAATTGCAGTGATTTCAAAAACCAGTTTTTACGTCAAAACTCTGACGTCGGCTCACGTCTGTTTACAGCTGTTGAAGGAACGTCATCGTCATTGTTTTTGGGCTTCTTTACACTGACAGGAAACTTGGGAATGTTGCACAATATCAGAAACAGATCTACACATGCCAAAACAACGCGACACTGTTTTGGTCCTTTAGTCTTTAATCCTTTGACTGTAAGTCAGAAGAGCGAAGGAAACAACTACTGACACTGGTTGAATGAGTCACTTTGAAAAGCTTGTAACTGAACCCAAACAGCATATTAGCACAAACACGGTAGAGACGGGTTGGTGATTGGGCCACGTTTGGAGCAACCTGTCCGACTTTATAAGACTTAAAATTGAATAAATGTAAGACTTTTTAACAACCTGTGGGTTGAAATTGTTAAGTTAGACGTTTTCAATGAGCCTCAAAAATGGTTTTTCAAAGCAAACATTTGATATTTTAATGCAAGAAATAAAGTTGTCTGATTTTGTAAATTATTTGATGTGTAATTCATGTTAGAGTCAAATAGTCACATTTAATAAATTAAAATGAGTTTTCACCTGAGGCCTGTTAGGTAGGCTAAAAGTAAAAGTTTGAAAATAACCTTTGAGCAGCTATTAAATATACTTATTAAGCCCACATTTTGGATTAAATATGTTTTCTCTTAATGGTCTGATGTAATATTCCAATTTTAAATGTCATGTTTTTAATCCTTGTAAAAAAAAACCCATCATAATCTGTAGAAATAATGGATTTAAAAGCCATCTAGCCAAAACATTTGTGACGATAGGTTTATCCAGGAATATTAGGAAATAGGAAAACAAAAATGCAAATAAAAAATACCTGCTAAAATTAAAAGAAAAAAAAAATTCACATCTTATTGAAAAAGGATCTGACATTTTTGCTGTGCGTCACATTTCAAAAATCCTTATGAGCTGCCTGTTGTGGCAAAATATTTACAGCTCTTAAGTTGGAGTCTGGGCCGCACAAAATCATTCAGAGACCAATAAGTGGCCCATGTGCCACACTTTTGACATGCCTAGTCTAAACTATGGGTTACACCTCCTGTTAGTTTGATCCTCAGTTATTTCACACACTTGGGATTAATGACTTGTTAGTCATGTTGATTGAACATGAAAAAATGGTAACGATGCTACAAAACAACAACAACCTGCACTGAAACTTCACTGATCTGCTGTGATAATAAACAGGAAATGAATCATCATATCTAATCCACACATGAAAGAGTGAAGCTTTAATCATTCAGACAGACCTGGAAAAATTCTCATCAATTTGATAACTGAACAAGTAACTGGAATAACATGATGTAGCGTTTTCCTCAGTGGCGGCTTTTCCCTCAAAGTACAAACAAGCCCTGTTAAGGCTTGTTTTAGGTTGGTGCAGAAAATTGCACCAACGTAAACGACAAGAACTAAAGCCTCACCGCTCGATCAAATTCAACCCAAACTTCTAAAAACGTGACTATGAAAGTTATCGCAGCACTTTTAGAGGTTTGTGTTTAGAGCGCGCAGTGAGACTGATGTGATCGCATATGTGTTTGTGAGCAAAGAAAAAGGTGTGTTTACGTCTCACACACTGGTTGAATACACACTCTGGCACTTCCAAATTAGTAAAGTTTATGCTTTATCTGTGCTTCTCATTTTAGGAAACTAGCAAAACACCAAATTAAAGGAAGATGACTAAAAAGACATAAGCAACAGTCACAAGACAGAAATATTTTATACTGATGTCAATGATGATTTAACAGCTGGTAATAATAAATCTGGCCATGTAACAGATTGCTACATTGCATCATTCTTTGATTTTTAATCTAATGAGATACGAAGGGAAAGTCCTTACTTTGGCGGCGGGCCGAGTGGGGAGCGCGGCTTCAGTTTGTCCTCCTCTTTCTTCTCCCGGGCGTCGCGAGGAGGACGCATCCTCGGCTGCTTCTCCTTCTCGTTGCGTTTCAACCGGTCTCTCTCCCACTCCTCTTTCCGTCGAATCCTCTCCTTTTCGCGTTCCCGTTCTCTTTCCCTCTCCCGCTGCTGCCGCCGCTCCCTCTCACGGTGGTCTCTCTCCCGCTCCCGGTCTCGGTGCCGCTCCCGGAGGTCACGCTCGCGGTCACGCTCCTGCAGAAATGGTACAAATATATTTCAACTTGTGATGATTTACATCATTGTGCAGAATAACATTAGCATTCTGGAAAGATTAAGTTAGTGCTGGCTTTTAAACCTTAATAAGCAAAAAGATAATGTTAGCTTAAAGTCTACCATTATATTTACTTACACTAGTCAAGTTCATTTGCATGGAACATCAATATGTTAGGTAACATTAACTTAATCTATTCAGTAAATTTACCTTTTGAGTCAAAATTAGCTAAAAAGCTAATATTAGTTTAAATGTTACCATTATTTTGGCTTACACAAGCATGATGGCTAAGATTAACTCAGTTAATTTAATGTGTCTGTTTTTATGTTAAACAGAAAATACATTTTATTTGCTTACAAATAAAATGCATTACTCAGCAAGTTAACTTTAGCTTTTGAGTCAAAATTATCTGAAAAGCTAATTTTAGCTTAAAGGCTAACATTATTAAGTTGCTGTACACCAGCATGTTGAGTAATATTAACTTAATTCAGTAAGGTGACCTTAGTTTTTGAGTTAAAATTAGTTCAGAGCTAATGTTAGCTTGAATGCTATCAATCTCACTCCTTGTCTTTTTTTGTTTTTAGCTGGATCAAGACAGGGATATAACGCTCCATTTACTGATCTTTATTCCTTTAGCAGAGCAACTGTAAGTAGATGAAAACACACATGAAGAAGAAGCATATGACTATATACTAAAATCACCCTGTAATGCCAAGTGATGAACTGTAAAAATGCATTTTGTGGGCAACTAAATGCTCATCTATGAATCAGGGCTTCAGCTGGAAGGTTTGCATCCTGCTGAATAAGAAGAGGATCTTTCATTACCTGCCTGTAATGAAACCTGGAAGTGGTGTCGGATAACAATGCGAGACTTCCTTGTACATTTTCCACATTCATCAACCATGTATTCATTGATGTAATTAATAAGCTGGACATGCCAGTTTTGTCATCATTAGAATAAACAAACAACAGATGACGTGGCTGGATAAGCCTTGATTTATGCAGAGAAACGTTGAGTGGCGATACTCACAGCAAAGTGGTATGGAAGAGGTGCTTCTGTGTACTGAACCCTGAAGTTTTCATACTGCCCCCCCCTCCATAAAGCCTCCATTTCGTAGTCGTAGTACGGGTCAACATATGGCTCACTGTGGACAGAAACAATATTCAGAAACTGGATGATACTTTCAAAATGTCTCCATAAAAAATACAAATATATAATTCCTCCTTTAATATCCCAAATTATCATGAAAGAATTTCTACTCAGAAAAAAGAAATTAACAGAATTCTGATCACAGTCAGCAGAAACCTCTGTAAAGGCAGCCATTTTGAAAGTTTGCTGCTCTGGAGAATGTAGTTGTTTGCAAACACTGCAAAGATGCACAACATATCTACACTGCAACTTTTAGCAATCAGTTATCCAGACAATTAATTGATTAATTGGATATAAAAAAAATTTTGCTACAGATTCTACAGATTTTTAATTTTAAGGAGGCAGGATTAGAAAAACTGTGTCTTCAGTCAGAGGCTTCTTCAAATTCGCTGTGATACAGACTGCTACAGCAGATCCTTCCTGCCAACAGATATCACCATCTACAAAAACTGTTTAAAGAATTTCTATTAATAAGTTACAACAACATTTAATCTTCCTATGAGATCAATAAAGTATTTTTAAGCTTAAATGATTAATCAATTATTGAAATAAAATTTAACTAATTTAGTAATAAATTAATCATGAACTAGAGTATACAGACTCTAAAAAAGGCTATTTTCTAAAAAAAAAAACAGTCAGGGTCAGTGACATTTTTAGCTTAATCTGGTTCAAATTCTGTAAAAATAACATCAAGTGTTGAGATTAAGAGCATTTTTTTAAGCTGCAGATGCATCCTTTCCTACAAATGATCCAACAAACGCTAAAGAAATGATGTGTCGTTGCACTTTATCTTATTAAAAAAATTAAATCTCTGCTTTTATTGCATTTCTAATGTTGTACTAAACGAGTTTAAGTGGTTAATATACCAATTTATATTAATATACAAATACATGAGATATATTGGTATCACCGTTGGTATCGTCTGATGTTAGTAATTTTGTCACATATCGGCGTCGGTCCAATAAGTAAACCTGAGTCAATATTAAAAAAGAAAAAATGATTTCCATCTTGTTGCTGTTTGCTTTTCTGGATGGGAAGAGGTAGAAGTTGGTCATGTTACATGTTTATTAACTGAAGCAGTAAAACGTGGTAGTAGAAATGTAGGAAAATGCATAAGATATTGGTAAATATCGGATATTGCAAACCTGCAATATTAATATCGGATGTATTGGCCAAAATGTTCACATCGGTGCATTCCTATCAGTAATGACCATAGAGAAGCAAATGTGGCTGCCTATCGATCCACGAAGGTCTAAAAGGTCATTTTCTAATATCTTGTACAGTAGATGTCATCCATCCTAAATCCTAATTGTTGCTTATTGAGGACTTTTGGGTAAAAACTCTTAAAAATGTGTGACTTTCTGAAAGTTAGTGAGGGTTTTAACGATGAAAAGTAACATTTCTGAGAATGATTTAAACTTACCCATATACAGGTTCTCTGAAGTCCATTTCCCTGAAAGCAGCAAAGGAATCATGTGAGTACATTTACGTATTTCTGCATTAAAGGGAACCGGTCTTACTTTCTATTTTTGGTTTGGGATATTTTCGGATGGGAAAAATGAGAACAGATGAAGAAGTAAAGTTTAAACTCAGACACTCCTTAAAATGAGCTGATTAAAAACTCCATTATCTGTAGCAGTCATTGGAAAAAGAAAGTACACCCTCTTTCATTTCTGAAGGGTTTTCTATATCATAATTATCTAGTCTCAGTAAAATTTAACATCAAGTATACAAAAACACCCAACAGAAGCCAGACTGTTGTTCATTATGCAAATGAAGAAGAAAGCAGTGAATAAAAAACTAAGTTACTAAGTTGTTGTGAATGTATCCATTTTTTTTATTTTAATACCTCAGTTATGTTTTTTTTTTGTTGCTGTTATTTGATCTTTTATCCACTTACTTTGTACATTAATACTTCTTTTTGTTAGTCTGTAACGTTTGTTCTACACACATTAATTAGTGAATTAAATGTTTTAAAAAGTTATAGAATATTATTGAATTTTCACAACCAATACTCATTAAAGGTACCAGAAATATTTTTATTGTCTTATCTTCTTTTTTAACATAATTTTCCATTATGAAAATGCATCCACTCTCTCCATAAAAACTGGTAGTATTTTTTAAATCCTAAAAATAAAAATTAAATTTGCTCTTTAAGACATTTATAAAACACTAAGCGGTTGTCTTTGTGCAGATCATTTAACGTCTCTGTCTCTAAATGATGGACAGAGCAAATATGGCTGCTTGGATTGGAAAGATTGCAAACCCTTGGACTAGGCCAACGTGACACATTTGTGTTTGGGATCATTGATCCGCTGGTGATCAGGTTTGGACTGATTTATTGTTTTTGGACCCTATAGGTTCGATTTAAATCACAACAGATATCAATGGAATAACAATTAGCAATAGATAAAAAATAGTTTATTCTTTATTTAGTTATTTATTATTTGTTCTGGCATGTGCTTTTTATTTACTTTCTTTCTCTCCCTCTCTTTTCCACTTCTATCCCCAAAATATCTACTGCTAGGTTAATCAAGCAATATTAGTGAATAGGAAAATATTAATGTAAATCAGAAATTAACTGCCAAGATTTTAAAAAAGCATATTCTAACCCACACATGTTAAACAACTTAATAGTTTTTGTTTTGACACCAGTTGACAATGTTCTGTGCTTTGTTTTTGTTTTGAATGTACCCATTTTAATGTATGCCTACTTGTTTATTATTTTTGGTTGGTTGGTTATTTTATTTTTGTTGCTGTTATTCATTCTCTTATTATTATTATTACTATTGTATATACAATAATTAATGAATAAAAAATTTTAATCACTTTAGAACTTAATACCCAATATTTATTGAGACCTGTTTTGTTTTGTGTACTTGATTAATTTATTTTTCTTGCTGCTATTCGTTCGTATTTGTTTATTTTGTAGATTAATACGCCCTGTTTTTGCTTTTTGTTAGTCCGTAATGTTTGTTGTATACACAATAATTGGTGAATAACAAAACATATAAAACATTAGAATTTAATAAATACAGAATATTTTGTATTTATGACCTGACTCATAAAACTTATGTTTGGATTAGACAGCGGACGTTCCTTTTTAAAATCAGAACTGTTCTTATCTTTTGTTCCTCTCTCAATAAACTGTTGCATTCAAGTTTTGGAGTTTAAAGTTGCTGACGTCTACACTGATCAACAGAACGTGCGTCGAGACGTTTGTGTTATGTGCTGCTGGAGGCTGAAACAAGCTTCGTGAAGCGCTGAGCGTGAGCCGGTCGTACTCTCGGATGATCCTGTAGCTGCGTTCTCTGAAGAACTCGTTCTCTTTGTCGAACTCTCTCTCGTCCTCGCCGATTGTCACGTTGAAGCGCTTCTCCTCAAAGTCGGGCTCCTGCTCCTTCCGGATGGTGGCCTTCTTTAGCACCTGCCAGAAATGCAAACACAAACACCTGTGTGAGATACGGCGACACCTGTTTGTCCAGGTATGGCGATAATATGGGTGTGAAAACTCTGAGGTCATGCAGACAGAACTGATTCATTAGTTTCAATCCAACAATCTTTGTTGCTTAACAAAAAAAGATTTGTGCTTTTATCTGTGGGAATCTACAGGTTTCAGTAAGTCTAATTTAAGATTGTTTAATGCTTTCCTAGTGTCATCTTGCATTAAATTTAAGACCAAACTATAAAGTAATACTACAACTAACAATTACTTTGGTTAATGATTGTTCTGATGATTAATCGGATAAAAATTTTTTTTAAAACGGGCACACTGTGCAGAGTTTTTAGTTAAGCCTTTTTTATGAAGTATAGAAATACATTAAAAGATGCAAATAAACAATTCAAGTAATTTATTTTTAAGTAAGAAAATAAATATATATTCCCTAAAATGCAATAACATAACTTTTGCGTATTCTTGTTTGTGAATGCAAAAAATACTTCTAACATCTGCAAGTGAAAAGTTTTCTGTTTGACTTCACAGCAATAAAAAGTAGAGTTAAAGTGTATTATTGTTTGGATTTATCGATTAATAATTGCATATAATTTTTTTTTTTACAAAATTTGAACCAGGTGAAGTTAAACCTGCCACTTGAGTAGATTTTGTTTTCTCTATCTTAACTGAAAAAAGTATGTATTTCGGTGCAATGTTACATGGTACATGTTTTTGAACAAAATTGCCTTTTATAAAAGTCTTAATCCATTAATAAATTGGTTGACTATAATTTTAATACTTAATTAATCATTTCAGCCCTAACATATACAAGAATATAGTAGATTAAATAGTCCTGAGACGACTACATTTAAGATCTATGATTAACACATTTCAGGCCAAGTTGAATTTATTTAAATAAATGTGATATTTTTAAGGATGCCTGGATGATGCTAAGCAACATAGTAAATAATTACTACTTATATAATTGGGAGATTCATGGAAAAGGGAAACACATTCAAAACTGAAAGATGGAAAAGATGAGAGCACAGCTAAGAATTTGCACATCCTTCCATTTGGTGTTGGACGATCTATTGAGTAAACAACCCATTGATTCAAGTTTACATAAACTTGTGGGACAAACTGTGGCTGATTTGCATGAAACACAGTGGCGGTGTTTACCTCTTTGGCGTGCCTGAGACCTCTCTCCCAAGCGCTCTCCACGGGAGGCTCCACCGGGGGCGGCGGAGGAGGGAGTTCCTCCACCACAGGAGCAGCCTGCAACACGGAAAACTACCGTCAACTTTTCCGGATAGGGAATCCCAGAAATCAATCCCTTAATTGATAACCAACCACAACCTTCCTGCTCATATTCATGTAGACCAGTGGCGTTCAAACTGGCTAATTTCAGATACTGCTGTTCAATTGAAAATGCAAAAATAAAATATTTTTCTTTAGTTTTATCTGCTCAACAAAGATCTAAACTTTTATAAAATCTGTATAGACACATTGCAGCGTGACGCCACACATACAACAAACTGCTCCTGACGGTGACTATCATTGGTGTTGGCTGTCAAGATGTCAACATAAGGCACTAAATCTTAAATGTATGTCTGATGTATAAAAGAAAAAGGGGCGCAGTGCTTTGCTAGTAATTATCAACACTGCAACAACTACATAAAAAGGTTGGAAAAAAGATTTAATTAAAACGAAAGAGAGAGAGAGAGGCAAGTGGGTTGGTTATGCTAGCTTGACTTTGACAATCGGAGCATGTAGATGTGCTGCAGAATTTGGTGCGTTTCAGTTCAGTTAAAAAAAGGGGGCTAAAAGGATACATTGACGCCGCTGTTGTCAGTCGGTTGCTATGGCAACAAGCCTGTGTGTAGGACAGTCAAAACAGAGATCGAGAAAAAAGAACGAGTTGGTCTTTGTTTATCTGCATTATTTTTCCCTCTGCTGTGGCGCAGTACACTAAAAAAGAACTACCTTCAACTCCAGGTTTCAGGTTTTTAACTGAGTAGTTTTTTTGGGTTTTTTTTAATCATCTGTCGTTTTCTATTTTGTTGGCACTGTGGACAGTCCTGATGTCGAGTTTCTCACCCAGGGGTTGTTGGGCAGAAGAGGCAGCGGTCCACCAGGGGGCGCACCGTTCGGAGAGAAAGGGTCTGGCTTGGTGATGAGAGAGTAGTTGCCCTTGTCGTTGACTCCTGGGTGGATGAACCTGCAGTTCATTCCCCATGTACAGTTTCCTGAAGAAAACATGACGACATTCCTGGCTAGTCAGAATTCATATAAAAATACAGCTAAATTAAATTAGAAAATCCTTTTAGCCTTGATGATCATGAATTACAGATAAAGAGTCCTTTTAAATCAAAAGCCCACCAGTTCGAAGTTGCTTTTGAACCATAATAAATGGAAAATTGATCAACATATTTGATGTATATTGATAACTTTAACAATGTGTTTGATATTTTTATGCTTTCACAATTTAAAGCACTTGAACGGCTTCGTTGCTGAAATGTGTTTTACAAATAAACTTGATTGATTGATAATGAAAACCCAGTTGAGTGCATAAGAAAATTACATTTTAAAAAAGTCAGTGGAAATTCATGGAAAGTTGAGTGGAAGGAAAAACTGTGGGATCAAGTCAAATCCATTCAAGAATTTGAGTGGGTTTCATGAGGAGAGGAATCAGAATATGAAGATTCGCTACACACACACAGACACCTCCTACATATGGATATGTAATTTAGAAGTTTCACTTTTGGAAATTAGCAAAATTTTTAAATCTTTTCATTACATTTAATGTTTTTGAGATGTACTTGTTACATTTTCCTGCCACACATTAAAAACTTTATGGTTTATGTGTCATTTTTTAACTGTAAGATGAATCATCACTGAAAAGAAAAACATTTATGTTGGTGTTATAGCACTCATACAGGTCAGTAAATGAATTATTCCTACATTTATGTAGACTGAAGTGTAACTATCAGTTTCCAGCATTTTATTAGTTTCAGTTTCAAGTTTCAGTAAATTTGAGTTTTTCTGCATTTCCAAGTAGGAATTTTTGCCAAACATTTGTCAAAGTTTTACATTTACATTTATTGAGTCGATCAGATTAAAATGCAGCTCAGATATCACTGAGTTACAGATTTAAATATGTGAAGACAGAAATCCAGATCTTATCAAATAACCGATTTCTGCGGCTCAACGGCTCCCTCTGCTGGACAACAACTCAAACATCCACCACAACCTGCTTATACAGCTCTGGAAAAATGAAGAGCTTGACCAAACTTCATATTCACAAATGTAAGTTTTCATTATCTTCATCCTTTTTTTTTTTAACAGAACTATATTTATCAGCTATTCCCAAGAGTACAAACAGTAAAGCTGTAAACACATACCAATGTTGTAGGTTATTGAATATTATGTATTTACTATATGTGTGACAGAATGTATTAGTTTATTTATTTATTTTACTGTTCATGTGTATTATAGTTCACAGGTATCCCACCCAATTTGTTTTGTTTATTGTCATAAGTTCATTCATATAGAAGCCTACACTCTTGGCATACTTTTTCATATTCCATCTACAGTTCCTTTGTTTTTCCATTCTATTTGTAAACAAAGATGTTTTCTAAACAAATAATAAATAAAATATGCTTTATAGTAACTGACCTTTAATAAAGAACCTGCAGATGGGGCGTGGCCTGATCTTCCTGTCAGTTGGATCTTTGACCTCTCCTTCTTCCAGGTCATCGTCCTGCAACGAGAACAAGAGAATCAATTCTGATCTCACATAAATTACTTATATCACAGCTTCAAACCATCCTCCCATATATCAGATCAAAACGATGCTTCTGGGTTCAGAGACGGCTGAAATGTTGATGGATCTGTAAATCCATAGCTTCAAATTTCAGTAAAGTTTCCTCACCGAAATAATTATATTGTTATTTTGAAACCAATTTCAAGTAATATGATTGATAAATTCATCCTATCGACCAACTTTATTATGTGTTACAACATGATGACAGTTTCAAGAAATAAGTAAAAAAAAAAAAGTTTTTTAATAAAAGTTACATACATCAGTTTTTAATTTAACTGAGAAATAAACTGTAACATACAAACATTTACATAGCTGAAAAAATGCAGCCTTTATCTGCTACATACCTGTGATTGTGATACTACTGCCAACATTATGACCGTTAAGTCACAAACAATAGTAACATAATAGCACCATCTCTGATCAGAGCATTAAGACTTTAAAATACTGTTAGTTTATAAATCGTATAAATGATTTATGCATTAAAGATGTGTTGTTGTTGTATCAATCAAACATGGAGAAACAGCATTCAGCTTCTATGCACCACAAATCTGGACAAACTTCCATAAAACTCCAAAACAGCCAAAACACTGAGTTCCTTTAAAAGCTTTGGGACATAATAAATGAAACATTAACCAGCATTTTGATGTGTATTTAGCTAAATTTAATATTCACTGGTTTGCTGTGCATTTCATGACTTTGTATTTTGGTGTTTTTATGATGTAAAGCACTTTGAACTGCCTTGTTGCTGAAATGTGCAACACAAATAAACTTGATTGATTGTTTCTGATGCTATGAACTTGGAGAAAAATCTGCTGCGATTTTATTAGTGCATCTCTGGGAAGAACTTGCACTGAATATGTTTTTCGCTTACAAACAGCTGTCTTCTATCTGTAATCTATAGAGAACCCAAAAATTGTACTCATATTAGAGTAATACTACAAAATATTTTTACTAGAGTAAAAAATATGCTAAAGCCCAATAAATTACTCAAATAGGAATTAAAAAAAGAGCACAGGGAGACTCGGGAAGAGCACAGAGCACTTGGAGGCTCGTTACATGTATGTATCTGTGGCCTGTGTAAAAATATTAACATTTATGGGGCCCCTGAAGCGCTGGGGGGCCTGATGGAGCCTCTGACTAATTTGGATTAAACAGAAGTGCAAATAATTGATTTTCATTTTAATTGTATTTTTTGATTTGTTGTTTTTAAGACTAGTTGTGGGTTTAAATAGCGTTTCACTGGCGATGTCTTCCCGTAACATATAATTATCCAGTAATATTTTTACTTTTCCTGTCAACTTAACAAAACACGGTGGGCCGCTGGTGGGCCGTCTCGGTTTCCCGAACACCGGGCTTTCAGGGAACACGAGACAAAGCTGGGAGCAATCAGAAACTAAACACACAGAAAAACCAAATCCTCACACCAATAAATAAATCTGGGCCAAAACAAACGACTGATATTTTTCATCTGTTTCTGGTTGTTTTTCCCCCCCAAACATTTTGAAATGGCAGTAAGATATATTACTCATAAATATTGGTTATTGACCACAGCAACAATATTAATATCAGATATCGGCCCAAATTTTCTTATTGTTCCATCCATAAATAAAATATAAAATTATATGGAAATTTAGACATTTTTAAAGAACATCAATTTAAAGAATGAATGTAAATAACTTAATTACAAAATCAGGCAAAAAAACAACAACATGTTCCTCAATCAATTTCTGTCAATATAAAACTTATTTAAGGAACTGCAGGCGTTTTGTGAATCTTTGGTTAAAACATGTTTGTTTTTCAGTCAGTGGGAAGAGAATCAAGAAATTTTACTCGAGAATAGAGAAACTTCATAATAAAATTACTCAAATAAAAGTAAAATGTGCAGTGTAGTAATAATATTAATAAAAGTATTTTTTTCCCAAAAAGTTATTCAAGTTTATGTAACAAGTTACTATCCTAGTCATCTGTAATCCAGAGCTCTAGCCCTTCAGCAGACAGAAGCAAACGAACCACGATCACTTACGTCAATCTCTCCTTCGTCGATCTCTCCATCATCTTCGTCTTTTTTCCGGTCTCTGAACGAATCTCTCCGGAGTCTCTCTGTCCCTTTGGAGCTTTCCGGCCTCTTGGGCTCGTCGTCCGCTGGAGAAGGAGGAAGAATCGGCTTCTTCTCCCTTTTCTTATTGTTCTTCTCTTCGCTCACCTCCTCATACTCCTCTCCTCCCTCCGGCTTCGCGTCCTCCTCATCCTCCTCTTCATCCTGAGCAGGAAGCGGTTCTTCCGGGACTTCCTCATCGTAGTCCAGTTCGTGTTCGTCCAGCTCCCGGGAAACGGAGGCCGAATCCTCCTTCATCTCCCTCACCAGAACCGCTCTCCTCTCTTCGGCTCTTCGCAGTTCCTCGTCCTCTTCTTCCTCAGCCTTGATTTTATCTTCATCCCGCTCTGCTGAGGCTTCCTCCCTGTAGCCACCATACCCTTCGTCGCCGCCGTCCTCCTCAGACTCAGCACGCTCCTTGCTCTGGTCTGGCTCCAGGTCCGGAGACTGCGGCGTGTCCAGAACTCCGTCCTCTTCCTCACCCGACCTTCGCCCTTGTGGATCATCTTCATCACCGTCCATGAACACAATGGTTTCATCCTCCAGCCCCATCCTCGACTCGTCAACAGGCTCCTCCTCCTCCGGATCAGAGACGAAGTCAGGGACGACCTCGTCCTCCAGGTCCAATCTTCCTCCTCGACCTTCATACTCTTCTTCCTCATCATCCTCCTCCTCAATCAAGCCTCCGTTTTCCTCGTCCTGGAGCAACTCGCTGTCCGAGAGGACGCCGCCAGCCTCGTCATCGTCGGGAGAGCGCAGCAGCTCGCTGTCGGAGAGGCCCTTCTCCTCCTCTGGAGACTGAGGGGACTGCGTGGGGCTTTCAGGCGTGTCCATGGTGAATGTTTCTGATGGAGGAAGAAAGCGTGAATAATGAGTCATGCATTCACAGACTCCAAGCAGCAAAAGGAAAAACACCAATCAGCCAGAACATCACATCTAGTGATGCACTGATACACTTTTTTAATTTCCAATATGGATATCTGAGGTTTAGTACAGAAACACAAACCGTAATTTGACTTAAAACTAGAGATACACCAATCAGATATTAATATCTGTTTCAGTCTCAATATTGAAGATATAGATTCGGTGAGAATGTGCCCGATACATGCAACAATCCGAGATTAACCTGTATTTTTATGTTCTAGATTGGATATCTGTGACAATGTGATCCATAATGGCAGATCTATTCAGTCTAATTCTACGCTCTTTGCTGTGAGCGACATCATGCTTTATTTATCTTACATTATATTTAAAAAGAAGCTCTTGTTTGGTTCCCCCAGTCTGCAGGCAGTTTGTATCTACCAAAAAAAGCGACAGTCAGTCACTGACTTTGTCAAATTAACTGAAGAGTTTCAATTCACTATCATATGATATTACTGTTAATATATTTTGGTAGTATTGATATTCTATGGCAAAGTACACTAAAATGTGACATTTTACATTTTGAAGTGTCTCTCTTACAGCTGACACCTTTCTTGTGGCATTTAGCAAATAGAAATAATTCTGGTCATTCTAACTATCTAAAACAAGATTTTTTTTTTGTCTAATTTAACTCCAGACAGTGAGGGGGGGAAAAAGTCTTTTCATCATCTTTATCTGATTCCAACTGTAAACAATGTTTTTCAAATTTATGTTTTTAATCAGACATTAGTGCACTTTATTACAAAACTCTGCAGCTTTTATATAGAAATCAAGCTCTTCCCAAACCTTGAAAACACCCACTTGAAATTCAAGAAATTTCAAGCACCCATATTGTATGCTGAACATACAACTTCCAGGATTTAAAATATCTGCTGCTAACATCTTAGTGCCAGATACTGCACCACACCTTCAGGGTGCTGGTTACAGCCACGCCTGTTTTGGTCACAAAAGTTGTAAATCAGAAATTCAGTGATCACTCTGTCCTGATTAGCGATCTTGAAATAATGGAAAAAGTAGATCTGAGATACTAGGATGACTTGGTCAGATTATCTCTGAGAAATTTCCATCTTCCACCAGTCAGGACCTAAAAAGCATACAGAAAAGAAATAAAATGCCCTGCTGGTTCTGATAAAACAAAACAGTGTCAACAAATAGTTTGTTTCATACCATTTAAGGTTTAAAAAGGTTATGAAAAACCTTAAATGTTTTAAATGTTCAACCCAAAGCAAGAGCATGATAACTCTGAGTTCTGCATCTTCCACTCATTAGAGATAAAACAATACAATATGGACCACAACATTTCTATGGATGATACACAGAACCTTCCTGAATGCAGTGCAAGACCTTGAAATCCAATTTAATTGGTAATATTAAAAATCTGTGGCACATTCTGTATAATAAACATCAGATAGTAATGATGTTACGGCTGATCAGTGTTTCATAACTTACTCTAATTTAACATTTTTACATAAAAACAAGCCATGGCTAAGCTAAAAAATAAAAATAAACAAACAGCTAAATTTGGAGCTTTATAAATGAGTGCAGCGTTTGTTTTCAATCTGATTACATCATACATGAGGAAAAAAACGTATTTTTTGGAAAGATACAGCAAATACAAAGATGAGCTTCAAGAAGAACCGCTCCCGGCTTACCAGCTCAGATTTACCGAATCTGGTTTACCACCTCGACCCTCACATGGACCTCCTAGTTTACCGAATCAAACATTTTTATTGATGTGAATGCTACACATTATCTCCTGCAGCGAAAACAAGCGGTAACACTTACAATAGCTGCTGGTCAAGCTAGCTTAGGCCCAGAACCTGGCGACGAACAGAGAGAAGGCTAACCGAACCCGAACTGCCCGGGCCGAACCGCGAACTTCTTCCACGGCTAGAAACATGAAACCGGTCGAGCTTAACGACTTAGTTACAAACTTTGTCTCGGTTTAGTCGCGCAACGCTCGCCATCTTTGAGTTGACAATGTAGCATAACTGAAGCTAAGCTAAAGGCTAACGGCTAACTAACAGCATTTTTTTCCATTCACCTTGCCGACCCGGAGCTCTTTACTGACGGCTCTGCAGCGATACCGACGGCCCCCTCCCACTGATACCGGAGTAACGGCCTACGGTCAGTTTGTTCACGGTTTAACTTCAGCCGCTGCGGCGGAGAAAATAAATGATCCCGCACCGTGCAGCACCAGCGGCCATTAGCTTAGCGTCATCCACAGACGACGGAGCGGAGCGGGAGAAGGGGAGGAGTCAGACAAAGCTGGGAGACAGGGAGGGCTGATCTGAGATCTGTTCATTCAGCGCGACGGCAGCTAAAGATCAGCGGACAAAATCTGATCTACGATCAGTTATTATATTATATTATAATATATTCTATTCTATTCTATTCTATTATATTATATTATATTATATTATATTATATTATATTATATTATATTATATTATA
>CAEFZY010036690.1:0-20730 GCA_903066815.1 Brachyrhaphis roseni
AGATAGATAGATAGATAGATAGATAGATAGATAGATAGATAGATAGATAGATAGATAGATAGATAGATAGATAGATTCAACATTGATTTTCACCATCAATTAAAGCTTAGATATGATGGAGAACAAAACAAATGTATTTTAAAAATATTTAAGTCATGATAAAATGTTGAACCATTTGCTCTCATACTTCCTGATGGATTCTGTGCAACAGTCTCCTCCAGCTCTCACCTCTGGAAAATACGTTAGTTTCAGTTATTTCTTAGCAAAAATAATAGTTTTCAGTTGAACCTCTGGGCGTTTAGTGATGAGTCACAGTGAAGCCATTTCATCCCGTTGCCTCGGTGAACTATCTGAACATTTCTAAAGATCACAGTGTGACATTCAGAAAATGATTTCATCTCTACTGAGGTGGTTCCTGAAGAGCTCAAACTGATAATGACATCTATATCATCCTACATCACTTTTTTGTTTTTGTTTTGTTTTTTGAATGTAGATCTTTTAGACTCTGCTCATCTGCTCGAGACAGTTTTTGCTTTTCCCTGGGTTTCTTTCTTTTATTTTTTGCTTTGTTTGCTTTCTTTCATTATGTATAAAAACACATTGCACAGCATGCAGTCACTTACAAGCAAAATCGGTGCAAAATGAGAGAGAGAAAAAAAAAAGCCAAAGAAAAACTGTGAAAAACCTTCAGAGCACTTTAAAAATTCCAGAAAGAACTGCTTGGTGTAAAGAAATAGTGATGTTTTCAAAGTTTGGACTATGTTGTAAATTGTAAAAAGAAATAGAAAACAGTTTGGTGGCTAGGAGTTGTATTGATCTACAGGAAAACAATCCCATATTTTATTATGAAAATTCTCCTGAAATGATACATTTTCTGCCTGGATATAAATAACAGCTCCCTCCAGTGGTTGCTTTGAGAAAAACAATGACCTTAGTATCACCGCTCTTGAATGCACATTTTCTTTTAACTGTTTTCTTTGCAGTGCATTTCCTGGTTTACCAGAAATAAAACAAGAGGTGATTAATCTCACGTTAGACGTTTGATTTACAACTTTAATCGCTCTTCACGCTGGAAGAAGATGCTTCTCCCAAGCACCGACTCAAAACGGCCTTCTAGCTGAGATTGTGATTACATAGATGTTTCAAATCCAGAGAGAAAGGCTCCTAAAATTCAAAACAAGTAAGGAGAAACACAGGGTCTGGTAGAAACAACTGATTAATGTGGCTTCAGCTCATGTTTACATTAAATATGTACAATTATTTATCAAAAAGCATCCTGTAGTACATCACAAACCCCATTATTTGGTATTCAACAATTATGAAATCCTGCTCTAAACTTTTAAAGCTTCTCCCAAACGGACAATTCATATCGCTAAAAGCTAAGCAGCACAATATGTATTATAACTTGCAGATATGCTGTTTAAAAGGCTCAGTGTTTTGCTGGTTTTAGTCTCCTACTGCTTCAACATCTAAAGAAAAAGTTAAATTACATTTAATTTAATTTAATTTATTTTGTAGTTTTCTTATATTTTAAGTACTTGCATGTATTTTGTTTCTTTTATGCTGTTTTACAGCAAATTTACAAATCATGGTAATACAATTTCAATTGAACAACATTTTTTTTTTACATTATTTTGCTTGATTTAGAGTTTTATTTGGTCTCTGTTATTGTGTAAAATGAAACATAGACAGTAAGCTAATTTATTTTTGTTTATATTTCAATTAGTTTTCACCCTACAGTTTGATTTTATCTAACTTTGCAAAAATAATGCAACCAAGTAACAGAGAGAGCACAAACAATTGAAGGATCAGTCAAAGGCTTTCAGTGATGAATCGGCTCCATTTCAGAGAAAAAAAATGCTAATAACAATAAAACAACAAAGGAAAACGATGAAATAAATGAACTGTAACAACTGGGATAAAGAGGATATTTCTTGGAGCAAGATATTTGCTAATATTTTTGCATACATATCCTGTTCATTCTGTGTGTTAAAAAGTAATTCCCATGTTTAAGTACATATACATACAAAAACAAAAAGAAAGAAAGAAAAGAAAACATTTAATTTGAAAATTGGTACAGAATAACCAAAGCTTTCAACTGTAGATTTCATTTTCCATATTCTACTTTTAAAAGCTTTACTCTGAATGCCATCTCAACATTTTGCTCCCTGAGAGAGAGAAGCTGTGAGGAAGGTTTGGCACAGGGAGTAATTGTGCTCTCTCGATGCTGGGAGCCTGATAGTTGCCTTATGGATGAGGTGATCGCTGAGGGCCTGCTCCCCCCGCTTCCCCCGGTCAGTCTGTGGTTATGTCAATAACAAGCTGGGACTGAGCGATCCCTCTGCAGGCCGCATATCTGCTGTTTATGTCAGTTTTTGCTCATGTTTCTGCTGTTTGGCTGATAGCTTTATCCACCCAGGGAGGCATGGTGCGTGGAGAGAAGTGTCTTTTCACTTTGATCACCCTCGAATGCGACGCCACTGTCCTTTATGGCTGCATTCTTTTCGACAGGAGTGGAATTTCAGCCTCTGTCTTCATTTTACATACACAAGGCTGCAAGATAAGTGAGGAATTTCCCAAAGGTATTTATTGTCAATGAGGGAGCAGAAGGAGTTTGTGCTGTCTGTCTGTCTGTCTCTCTGTCTGTCTTGTTTTAAGCTTTTTCTCTAATTTCTTGTCAGCTGTGCAAATTGAAGCTGATCCCGATAAGACCGCATCCACTCTTCATTCATCACATTATCAGCCCCGAAACCATAACGAGCCGTTGGAAGAGATGTGTTTTATCGTCGGTGTATGCAGAGGCTGACCGACCGGAGACAGGAGTGAAGCTCAGACAGCAGCTGATCTCAGGTCTGCAGGACACAGATCCACAGATCTTTGCTGTTTGTTTTCTATGAGCAGCTCAGACGGATGAGTGTAAAGATGTGTAGGTCAGGTAAATGAGGCCAAAACCATATTTTCTGTTGGGTAAATATTACTGCAACATGCATTTGAATGCCAGCCTGGCCGTTGTCTTTCTATGCGATTCCACTTGATTCTCATCTCCCTTCAGTGCTTTGTCTGGGATTTCTCCAGTGGAGCTGGATTTATCAGGATGCAAATGTTAGTGATTGGGTAAAATTAGATCCAATCATTCAAAACTGAAACAGAGGCCACTTTGTAAGAAATAGCTTCTCAACAGCCAAGGGTCCAGATCCTCTGTTGATGTTTTATGCAAAAATAAAACTGATTTCACCTTGTGCACTGTCATCTTCAACGTCATAGTATACTGTACATCGTTTGAGGTCATTTTTGACATCAAAGTAGGCTAAACTATGTGTCATTTAAGGTCATTTTCGACGTCATACTGTACTATGCTGCCTTTGAGGTCATATTCGATGTCATAGTAGGCTGTACATGAGTGATGGTGGCAAAGTAACACACTTAGCCCCACTGAGCATCTTTTAGCATGTATTCACACCAGGCTTGTTTAGTCCTTTTTATTCAAACTAATTTGTTTGCCTAGAAAGTCAGATTAGGTTGAGGAGGTGTGAACGCATAATCAAACTCTAGTCCGCCTACAATCCTACGTCTCCATTCGTTTGACGTGAACTTGGATGCAGTTCGAATTCAAGCGAACCAGACACCATTCAAAAAGCAGGAAGTGGATCATAGTGTGGGGACATTCTGGGTAAATACAACCAAAGCAAAAGAGTCCAGCACTAGCAGAAGAAATGGCTGGAGGTCTTTTGTAAAAGACAAAATAAAAATCCAACAACCGCTATAATTTGATGCCACTCCATTTTTATGTACATTTCACGAGGAAGGAAGTTGCACTCTGTGTCTTCTTCAGAGGTTTTCATGTCAGTTCTGTCAGCGGTTGTTGGTGCAGCACCACCACAGGTAGAAGGGCTTAAATTGTTGCTCAAATGTAACAAACGTTGGTCTCCAATCGAACAGAGTCTATCAGACTACCAGGTGTGAAAACACCCATAAACACCACAGCCTACATGAATTTTGCACAGTAGGTTAAATACTTCTTTTTATTATTTGGTAAGGTTTAATTTTCCAGTAGACATCAGATTAACACAACTGCATCATTATCATCATCATCATCATCATCATCATCATCATCATCATCATCATCATCATCATCAGTATGAACACTTAAAAAAATGGACGCATGAATTCCTGGACCGTGTTTTTAACCTTTAGCTTGCTGCCAGGAAATGAGGGGGAAGACCATCATGTAATCTCATACTGAAGGCAAATTGTTCACTAATTCTTTTCTTACATGACAGATGACTGTTTTCCCATTAATCACCATTCTCTGCCATTTTCCAGACCACCAGTCCAACCGAGCTTCAGTGGCGCTCACTCCTTCTAACTGATGTCATGTTTCCGCTCCGTACAGCGGTCGGGCCGTCCCAACAACGTGAACCTTCTCATGTGCTATCCCAGCCGCAGACCTCCACCAGAAACAGTGTACACAAGCAGCAGATAGAGAGGGTTTAAAGGCATACAAGGCCCAAGCCTGTGGAGCGCAGCTCAGTGGGGAATGTAAAGTAGGAGTCAGCCTAATCTCCAGCGCCCATAAGAGACTGGCTCCTGTCTGCCTGACTGCCACTGCCATATCTGTGTTTCATTTCAGCCTGTCAGGTCCTATCTGGCTGCCCCGAAAACGGCTTCTGCCGGCTTCAGGATCCCCTGACAGTAGGTAGAGGATCTAGACTATTATGTTTGGTTATTTGCGTGAATAAATTGCCTTAAATACATGTGTTATTGCACAGTAATTTTGATTTTTCTTTTTGTAAACTTAAAAGAAAGAATCATCAGTGGTTAGGGATTACAATTTGCAAATTTACCATAATAAAATTAAAGGTTAAAGACAAATTTGAACACATAAACAAGGTGGAAGCAAAAAAACAACAACAAAAATAAACGTACAAACATTCCATAAATTAATTTCACAACACTGAAATCTTTTGGAAGCAGTTTTAATTTATTCAAAATACTTTCTAATTCAAGAGACAAAGAAGTTTAGCAAGACAAATCAGGATTATTTTTATTAATTAATTTATTTTTAAAGGAGTTTCTTGGGACTTCTGGCCTTTATTTGACAGTGATTATATATATTACGTTGTGAGAGAAGGGAAGACATTTGGCAAAGGTCAAATTACATGAGTTGTGTGCTTTACCCCTGCACAACCACGGCCCAGATCAGGATTATCTTTACACATCACATATCATTTTTATGTTTCCTTTTCAGTAGTGCTCAGGATTTGGAGCTCATTGTTGTGTCTTACATTTCTATGATCAAAGTCAAGAAATACAGTAAATTCTTACTTGTTTATTAAAACTGCCACTATGTAGTGACAGCATGGTATGAAACCGATGATATGAAACAAATCGAGCTCCTCCACCTTCTCCCATTTTTCCCAGTGGTAACTAGAAACAACCAATCAGAGTCAGGAGGCGTGTCTTAGCGTTGTGAGTCACCCTCCGTGTAGAGCTGCTACTCAATTAAATTCAGTTTATTTAAAAAGGGACAAGTCATAACAAATCCCCCCCGACCCCCTAATTTCATCCACTTGCTCTCTGCTATGCTACAGCTAGCACAGCCTGTCATGAATGCTAAGGCTAGCTGGCCTTGGCATGATGGTGTATAAATAGTTTTCCTATAATGGTAAGTTGTTTCTCTTCCTTTAGCACATCTAGCAAAGAGTACATGAGATTGATTGACAGCTCTAAGAACCTCCTCTTGGCTCTGATTGGTTGTTTTTGATCAGAAGCGGTTCATTTCTTCAGATGGCAGTAATAGATCAGGGAGGAAGTGGAGGAGGTTATCTGTCTCATAACATACTTTCACAACATGGTGACAGTTTAAAAAAATATGTAAAAACATGTTTGTTTATTTTAAGCAAAAGTTATACACTGCAGCTTTAATTGCTGTTCCTTTTAATATGTTTCCCTCATTTGTCATCTGAACTGCATCTGTGGCTCTCTATTCTCTTTTGATTCCATTCTCTACTCCATCTCCAGGTGAGACTTCAGGGAAAAACCTTGGAGAACGCAAGCAGCCTCTAGTTAGCCACCAGGTGTGGAAAAGCAATAGAAAAATTGACAGAGGGCTAGAAGTTACTGTACAGGTTGACATTCAGATGTAGAATGACAGGCTGCATGAGCTCCATATCATGCATCTGTTGCCACCGCTCCCCCGTCCTCCACCCAGGAGTTCTGGTATCTTGCTGCCACAGCAAAAAAATCACTTTGACCTTTCTACAGAAATTTAGCTGTAAATTTAGCCCAAAGTTCTTCATAACCCCTCATGCTCTAATAATATAAAACCTGCTGAGTTCTTAATACTCCCCAGAAGAGCTCGCTAACATCATGCAGACCATCACCTTTCAGGCTTATTTTCTACATTTGCATCCAGCGTTAAGAAGGTGTACTTAAAACAACTTTTAGAGCGTCAAATGAAGCTTTAATGAAACCCTGGGACTCCACACCGGCCTGTCCTGCGCTGTGATCCTGTCCCACGAGTTCCCTCGTATCTGATAACGCTGAATGCAATTACTTGTCATTACTCAATTTAATCCGCTGCAGATTGAGCCTTTCCTTTTGTCCAAACAGTGATGAAGAGTTAAATAGGGTGTGAAACATCTTGCTTTCCCCAAAGTACCATAAAGGGCTAATTTATACAGATCATTTACCTACGGTTTAGCCACACAACACAGAGCCTCACAGCCAGCTGTCACTTCTGCTGCAAACAGAGGTTCCCATCATCAGAGACAAAAACCAAACGAGACGCCTACAGGTACTTTCAGCGCATATGTGTCTATATTCCATAACCAATTTGGTTGCTTCTAGCATCAGTGATGATTTTTTTTATATATTTTGTTGCCCTCTGGCGTCCAGAACAACTGGACCATGGCGTTCTGATTTGGAGTTTGCTTCTTTGAGAAGGCAAACACTGACATGGGTCACAGGAGATGAACTGAAGACGCACAGACGACTGATAATCCATGTTTGTGCATGTGTTAGAGTGCAGGAGTATTGACTGATGTCTGTGGACAATAGGATGCGATCAGTCAACTGACAACGCCGTCATGAGACTTGTTTACCTGTTAATGATGGAGTGAAGACAAAATACTCTGAAGGCTATTAAAAGAAAAAAAAAAAACACTTTACATCAGGAGTATCACTATGTTTCCAAAGGGCAGAGCTAATATAATTAAAATGAATATAGATCCACAAAATCAACCAATCCTTTTCAATATTCTTTCGCTCTCCCTCTCAGTTTCTGCCTCCATGTTGTTCAGACTCCGGGTCCATGGTGAGGAGGAGGGGGCAGATCTTTGCCTCTAACTATCAAATTATGGGCAAGAATATTTTTATTCACAAACCATGAATAAAAACGTAGGTCTGATGTTGACTTTAGAAAAACTGTTTCTATTTATATTTTCATAATTGTCCTCGCTTCTAAACACAGAAATTCTTCAGCTGCAGAGAAAACTTCTGACTTTAACTTCATCACTCTGCTCAATGCCCGGTTCGCTACAGGCAGTCTGAGTCGGTCCCACTGACAGATAGAAAGAATGTCTGATTTATATCAGACATCCTGATATAAGACACAGTACCGACTGTCACCACAAATCGCGACGCAGCTCAAAGCCCTGGTTCCACCTGGTTCTACTCGGTACTACCTGCTCTCTGTTTGCTCTGCTGCTCCTTATTGTTTCCACCAGGCGGGTTAAAGTTGCTGCTGACGGGATCTGGGCTGGAGGTGAGCGGCTGTAAATAGAAGCTATTGCAGAACCTCTAGTGTTAAAGGAAGATTCGGCCCAGAGCATTTAGAGTTCACAGCATTTGATATCCCAGTCTTACAACTCTAAATCTCAGAGGTGCTAACATAAAAAAATGATATAGAGTTACCCCCTTTGAGCTTTTTTGATCTATAAAGCAGTCTTCAACCAAGTTGCTGTAGAGGTTAAATAGATATTATAGGACTTAATTAGTAAAATGGCAGCAAATTTGCTTATTTCATAACTTCATAACCTTTGACCTTCTCTCCTCTGGTCTGTTTAACAGCTACAGTCTCAGGTCAACTCAGCCCTCCAGGACTGTCAGCACAAACAGCAACTTTATACCTGTTGGGGAAAATAAACTACATTTGCTTTGCATTGTCCCCACATGATGGCAATGATATAGTAGGATCCAATTAAATTCTTGATTAATTTGAGTTGTTGCTATGTTGTTTTTTGGTGTTTTAAGATCTTGTTCAATGTGCCCCTTTTTAACTTTGAGCCCCTGCCCCTCCAAAGGTCTCTGCATGGCCCTGTTCAGGTTTCACCTTTTCAACCTTTGCTCTTTGCTGCTAAGGTTAGTTTTATACATCTTTATCTTTTTTCACATAAAAACAACCCTGGCTGTTTGAATGTTATTTGTCATTGTCTGACAAAAAAGTAGTACAATAAGCATAAAATGGAAGGGAAATAAAAAAAAGAGAAAGTCAGACTTGCATTTTCTGTTTGTAAAGAACCTACAAACTAGTCCCAGTGCAGCCGACTGAAGGGACAGTTTAACACTATGTTTAGCACCTGCTGATGTTGTTACAGAGAAAAGTCAAAGTTCATTCAGTTCTCAGCACATTCAAAGGGTTTACTGCTACAGAATATCATGTCCTCTGCAAATGACTTCTTCTTATTACTTCTTAAAATATCTTTTTGAATACATAAATTGGGTAGTACGGTTGCTTTGCAGCAAGAAGGTCCTGGGTTTGATTCCCGGACCGGGGTCTTTCGGCATGGAGTTTGAATCGTCTGCCTGTGCATGTGTGGGTTCTCTCTGGGTACTCCGGCTTCCTCCCACAGTCCAAAACTATGACTGTCAGGTTGACTGGTCTCTCTGGTTGTGGGTGTTCATGATTGTTTGTCCTGTCTGACTCCTTGTTGGCCTGTGATGGACTGGCGATTTTATTTGATTTTTATTCAACAATACTAATTAATTATTTGCCAGGTGATTGCCAGGTGATTGCTAATGGCTGCTGCCACTAGTCTGGAGGAGCGGTATGGTGAAGAGAGCTTGGCTGGAGGCTAAAGCTCCAAGGCGGAGCTTTAGGGAAATAGGTGGTGCTTTGTATGAGCGGGCGTTAAAGCTGCAGTATGTAACTTATAAAAAATGCTTCTAACATCTTTGTTAAACTATCACTATGTCCTGATAGTACATTATAAGACAGATAATCTGTGAAACAAACAAGCAAGCTAAAATCAAGCTCCTGTACCTTTATACAGCAGAATTGAGTTTCACACACGCCTCCACAAACAAACTAGATTTTCTAGACAAACGAACTGGAGTTCATTTAAAGCTGAATTAACAGGGCTGGTGCGAGAACACCTTTACTTCGTGGAAGCCAAAGATGCAGAAATGAAAGCAGGACCAGCTCTTTTTCACACAACCATACACATTTTTATCTATTTTTCTTTCAAATGGAGTGAAAAAGCACAGAAAAACAACCACCACCTGGGTACCAAAGCTGCTTGCAGACAGGCACAAAGGCACGGCCTCCACCAGAGCTGCAGGGATCTTATCTTGAGTAAACGCGACTCCACACGTTGGACCGTCTGCTGGAGAGCTGTTGGAATGTCCAGGTGAGCTCTTCACCGGACTCAGCTGACTCCATGAAAACAACACTTCCTCTCGGAATTTGATTATTGCTGTAGCTGCAGTCATTTGCATCAGTTCAGTTCATTTACACCAGTTAGATGTAAAAATTCAATCATAAAGCCAGAAAACAAAACAATTACAAAATACGGTGCTGGGCACATTTATTGGGAGAACTGATAAAGGGGGCATTTTTCTTTTGTCACAGCCAATGAGGACAGAAAAAAAATCGTTCAAAGAAAAATTATCTTTGGAGTCTTAAGATTTTCAATGGTTCCCAGTAGAACCAGTTTGCTTTCTGTTTATTTTTTTGTTTAAATATGAAAAATGTATTGGTTCTGAGTATATTTCCACAATATTATAGATCTGGTATGGTTTATTAAATAACAGAGATAACCCAATCTTCCAAAAGCTCAAAGAGTAATAATATTGCTGTACTGCCAGAGAATTTCACTTGTTTTTGGTTTATATCTTATTGAATCCAGTAATTTTTTTATATTCCCAAACTGCACTTTCTTGTATTCTTCTTTGTATGCATGTCTTTTCGTACCTTAGAAACATTTTATATTATGTATCAATTTTGTTGCCGTCCCTATCTAAGTTCTTGCACCATTTTTGATTTTGTTTCCCTTTTTCCTACTAAAAAAGTCGCCTTGAATTTGTTTTTGAATGAAGCTTTTGATGCTTTTTCATTGGCCATCAGCAAAACCTGAGTGAATAACTCTGGTGTGATTGAGTTATTCACAAAACAACATATACGAGAGTCTGAACTATCAAAATCTTTTAATTAGTAAATGAACATCGAGAAAAGTAAAAAAAACTTCAGTGTTTCAAACTTTTTAAAAAATTAAATTGGGACATTTGTAAAGAAACCACTAGTTTGTCAAAGGATTTTTCAAAAATACCTGTAAGAACTTAAACTTTGATCAAATACTTTTAAGTTCCTTTTTTGAAAAGATTTTCCTGATAACTGATTTTTTTTTAATTTCCTAACTATTTAATCAATAATTTTAAAAAAGAGGAATTTCACATGATATATTTTTCTTAGGTTTTAATAGAGGATGGAAAATAACTTTATTTTCACTTCAGATTGTTAGAAGATGCAATGCTGAGAGACACCAGAGGGGGGCAGTAAGAACATATTCATCAGTTTCTGTGACGGCTCCCTGCACTGCGTCTGCAGGATAAAAGACTGCAGTCAGAGAAGCTTCTCTGGTCTCACTGTTCAGATTCAGCTCCAATGTAAAATTTACTCCTGCAAACTGTCTGTTTGAACGGGGTCAGCTGGAGAGTCGCTGAGGCCCAGTGGTCCAGGAAAAACACTTTGGAAAGGAAGAACAACTTGGGGAAAACACGGAAAGCATCTGCACACACGCTGGAGTATCACCAGGCTGAACACTGAAACAGAAAAGAACTGAACACTCACATCAGATGTATAAAAGACTTAAAGACTAAATCTGTTGTTACAATAAAAACGATAGCGTGACAAAAAGTTGACACCAAATAAAATCACATATCCCTGGAAAGAAACTATGAAACTGTTCATGTCTTGCAGAACAGCCACACCACTGGTAATAAAACAAATATCAATCTGTCTCATTCAAAAGCAAGAGAACGGAAGTGATAAATGCTTTTGAACCTGAACATTTCAAGCGAGTACGAAGTGCTTTAAAAGAGCAGCTTCTCAGATGAGCAGCTGCACCGGACAGAAAGGGGCCATCGAAAGTCAGGGGTTGCAGAGGCCACAGACTGACCAGAGCATCTGACCAGCGAAGACTGAAAGAACTCAGGCTGGACTGATAAATCTCCACTTTTGCTGAAGTAGCAGATGGCGGCCTCCGAATTTTGTGTTAATAGCATGAATCTATAGACTCGACCTGATTTGTGTCAACAACACAGGCTGCTGCTGCTGCCGGCGTAATGGTGGGGTTGAATGTTCTTTGGCACACTTTCAGCCCTTTAATACCAATCAATCATTGTTGGAAAGCCACAGTATATCTTAGTGTTTGTTGTTGCTGACCATGTACATCTCTTTACTGCCACACTTTACCATCGTCTAATGGCTGCTTCCAATAGGATAATGCACCATCTCAGAAGGCAAAAGTTCTATCGGACTAATGTGAATGACATGGGCTCAGTGGACCCCAGGGGGCTCCTGACTCATAACATCCAAATGTAGAGGAACGAAGCAGAGGGTTGGGTAAGGTCAAAGTGAAAAAACAAAGTTCTAAAAGGTCTTTACTACTGCTTTGTTCAAAATGCTCCATCTTTTCACTTTTTATTATATTTGAGTTTTATACTATGATTCAGAGTGAAACTTGTACTTGTTTGCTGCTTTGACTCAACAGAAAAATGAATAGAATGTAGGAAGTTCTTATTGCTAGATTCAGTCACCTGGTTATAGGCATTAGATTGATCCTCACCTGATTTTTCTCTGATCCTCCGAAACAGAACTCATTTGACCGTCTGCCTGCTGTAGGTTCATTTCTGAACGGTCATAAAGTAAAGCTGAAATTAATTTATGCCTCAGCAGATTTAAATGTTAAGTCATCTCTACATCTCAACATATTCCCTCTAATGGTAACGTTTCCCAGTGTTTGACAGAGTATATGAGGAGGGAATGAAAGATTAGGGCCTCAGAGACCTGAAGCCCATAACCAAGGATACATGATCAAAACACCAGCAGAAACTTGCCATTTTATTTTTATTTATTTATGCATTTAAAAACAACTTTATGTGCTTTTACATTGTTATACTTTCTTTGAAGAAAAACCGTTGTTTGATGAAAGAAAAAAAAAACCTTTTGATTGAAAATTTTCAATCCAACTCTATAAATCATTTTTAGCTTATCTCTATCTACTTCACATAGAGATGCTTCAGAAAAAAATCACTTGGTTCCATTTTCAGCAGGCTAAAAAAATAGATATATTATAAATTTGGGAATAAAATGAAGGTAAAAGTTTTCTTTTAAGTCCCTCTACTGATAAACTTATTTTAAATATCTAGAGCCTACACAGTGCCTCTCTTTGCTCAAATAGTCATTTGGGGTGTAAATAACGGTTCAGAGTACGTTGATGTCTGGTGGCACAAGTTTGAAACTTCTCGTCAAAGAAACAACAGGAAAAAGAGGAGATTCATAATACCGCTATTGTCTTTATGAAAACACAGAAAGGGAACTTGTCAATTTATTTTCTGGCACTAGAACCACCTTAGAATTAGACAACCATGAAAACAGCCACATGTTAAGAACAAGTTAAGCCTGGACTGGGATATTCTGAGACCATCTTTTAAAAGGGCAGTTTTAAGTAAAATCAACGTTTTTGAACTTTACGTCATTTTATAATGTTATTCCAATGTCAAAAACATGCTTGGAGAGTTGCTATGATTCTTTCATGCATGCTTTAGAAGTCTTATGATCTCCCATGGGAACCATTCAGCTGTGCAAAGCGACTGGGGGGACTGAGCTCCGCCTTGCAGTTTCCGAATTTCTGTGTCACAGAACACTGAGACTACCCCACTCAGCTCCTACAGACTAGTCAGAAGAAATTAGCAAACACCATATGGAAAAGACCCCAGTTCAGCTCATTATATGTTAAAATAAATACTATTGTTTCTGCCCAAAATGAGAAAAATCTTTTCTAGACTCACTCTTGTCAATTCAGATCTTGAATTGCCTCTTAAGGTGGGTGTATCACCATACCGATACTGTTCTGTATTTTTCTCTGAGTTAAAGTTTGTACAGCCCAAGAAAATCCCAGTGAGCAGATGTTTGTGATCCGTTACAGCAGCGCTGAGAGTGCTCGCACTTGTAAAACCATCCTTCATGATTTGTCGCTGCATTATGAGCTCCAGCATGTGCAGTGAAACGCCATACCTCCCAGCTCTGTAGTATTTTTATAATGCATAATGCTCCCTCCTCATTGGGCATGGACATCAAGGCCGCTGTCTGCCAATATCCCATTAACTGTGACCTCTGTGGGACAATGACAGATGATCAGTTATGCCTGAGCGGAGTCTTGACTATTAGTTATGCCTGAGGAGGGTCAAATGAATTGGCGTCGTCTTGAAGCTGTTCTGCAGAACGTCTGCAGATTTTTACACTGTGGTGATTTTTAAGTCACCGTGCATTTTTTTTTTTTTTCCTTTTCCCACCAAGGTGTCTCTTGTATCTCTCACTCCAGGAAAGAGGTCGGTCATCAGGGACTTGGGTAATAGCTCCCAGTGTGTTCTCTAATGTGAGAGAGAACAGGAGGCATGCTGACCATAATCATATTAGGCAGCACTTGACTAAATAAAGCAAAAGGCCCTTCTCATCAAATCCACACAGCCACTAAATGGGCCTCTCAGGCTCTGTGGCATCGTACTCCTTTTTGTGTGTGGGGGTGTGTGTGTGTGTGTGTGTGTGTTTGATAGATATGGATAATCAAAGAAAATGCGTAGAAGAAAAATTTATTGTACCAAGCAGAAGCATTATTTTGTGCAATCATTTCTTTACATTAGCCACCCAAGCCTTTTAGACAAGTCAGAATTGTATGCACAGGCATGCAATGCGGCGCACACACTGACAAACTCCCCGTCCATTAATAAATGCTTCATCAAGTTTGGAGCAGCATGTCCTTGCAGCCCTGGGCTGTTCAGGTTTGCTGTCCAAAGCTGTTTTGGACTACAGGGAGTTTGTGTATGAGGAAAGCGTGAGCTCGTTATAAAGAGAGATAGACAGGATGTTTGCATGCACGCAGCCCTAAACATCCCCATGCTGTTTATTAGAATGTGGCTCTAGGGGTCCTGCTCAGCTCAAACCCACTATTCCTGGACAGCAACTCGGAATCAGCAAGACCTTTACAGAGAAGGCAGCAGATTAAAACAGAGGAAGATTTGAGTCAATTTGCAAAATTATTGTAAATACAGCAAAGTTTCTAAAGTAACCTTATGGGAAACAAACACACTTGGTTTTTCAAGCAAAGCACAAAGGAATATTAAAGAGTAAAAGGAGGAATAATATTATGGTGGATCTCAGAGAGCCAAACTGCAGACAACAACTGAAGTGTGACATTAGATAGATTTATTTTCTCAAAAAAAAACAACAACAAAAAAAACACAGCCTTATGTAAAAACAGGTATGAACTGAGTTAAGGAGAGCAGAGAACAATGAAGAGCCAGAAACCTAAATAGCCAGAATAACTTAGAAGACAGACCTACCAGAAATAACCCGTATATATGAACCATAAATAACCCGTAACAAAACCACAAATCAAAGTGTCCAAGAATCATTAGTTTTAACTTTTTGGCAAAATCCAGATGAGAGAAATTGATCTGACAGGGAAGAACTGAAGAATCACACATTATATTTCTGTATGTAAACGGACTTGACCAAACACTCAGTATGTGTGGTGATGAACTGCTGTTAGCATCGGGTCTGATGAAGCACTACAAGCACTGTGGAGGAAAGTCTGATTGGAGGATCAGTGGATAACGGAGCTGCTCACTGTTTGTCTACAGCCAAGTCTGAGCCGTCTGTGACTAAACCTTTCATAATGAAAGAACCATCAGAGAACTTTTGGCAGACGATTTGAGTGGCAGTAGTTTACTGCTGTAGTTATTCACGTTTTATTTTATTTGCATATTTTATTTAATTAATGGAAACACTAGCAGAATATTGGGAAACGTTTTATGGAGGTTTGTCATTTAAACACAGTTACTGCGTGTAGATCCTGCTAATGTTTAACACAGATGAATGTTAAAACCACACCCGTTTCGTTCTGCAGCCTCAGCTGCACAATCTGAAACCACACAAGACCTGTACCGTCAGTGGATCATGTGTGATATGAAAAGACACAGAGATTTGCTGGTCAGTTAGCTGGCCATGCAGTCAGCACACAGGCACGCTGCTTGCAGTTTGCCAGCTGCTGCCTTGGTAAGAGTGATGGGTTCTATTGCTTAAGCTTCCACATCGTAACCGGGTGTATTTTTGCCACTGGAAGAATTTCAAATCTGTTTCCAATCTGTCTTTGTTGTAAGCAAGGGAAAAAAATGTATTGACCCTCTTTCAGTTTGCTAACTCGCAGTACACAACAGATAGGAGAAGCTGAAGTGCTGAATTTCTTTATGCACCGTATGTCATGTTCTAAGGTAGAAAAAAAAAGACCTGAATGCAGAGCAGAACTGTGATGAGACGGAATATTTTAGTAAAATAAGATAACTTGCAAAACAAATGCAGAGAGCGGGTCTTGGAACATGGAAGGAAACAGACTGGATAGCAAACTGAGCAACAGAGAAACAGTAGAAACAAATAACAAACATTGAAAATCTAGGAGCTTTAGCTTAGTTCATAGAAGATAATCAGGTCAAATTCTGACCCAATTTCCCCCTTTTGACAACTTAAGGATGCTCCGATTGTTGTGATGTCTCTAAAGAAAAACCTCAGAGTTATTCTTGCTGTGTGAGGTGCCCTAAGTGTGATCTGGTCTGATCAAAAGTCCTGACATGAGGCCTGGTTGTGCCCTGGGCTGTTCAGACCTGTCTGAAGTTGGTGCCTTCTCCTCACCTCCGAGTAGAAAATGTTAAAGTTAATTTCCTACGTCCCAGTAAGTCACAACCACTGCAGCAGTAAGACTATTTATGTAATTTTATTAAGTGTTTTATATGGAAAAAATACAGAGAACTATAGAACAGTCACAAAAGAGTGACAATAGAGAACTTATTTGTGAGCACAGCAGATGCCCACGCAACTTGACTGCAGAAAGAGCTGGCTGGCCTTTAGACTGTCACTGGTTACCGTGGCTACCAGCATTTATCTTGCTGTTTTAACATTAGTCAGCATGTTGTCAGCATATTATTTTATCACAGGGTGATAACATAAGTCGACCCAAATGTATTCCTTCAGTGGCTGGGCATTGCTTACTTGGAGTTTTGTCCACAGTAAGATCAGCTGTCAATGACATAAACAGAGTCCCTCTAAGTAAGATAAACATTGCCATGATGAGCAATAGTGCTAGAATGGAGTTTTTCTAAAACTGTAAATTCAAAAAAAAGAAAGAAAACGGAACAGAACTCTTATTTAGCGTGCAAAGGACAAATGAAGTACAATTATTTCCTCCTGTTTTGGACAGAATTAGTGGAAAAATGAGCATATAGCTGCAGCCGTCAAGGCAGGTGATAAGATAAGCCTTCTGAAATTAAAAGTGCAGCAGGTTAAATTGCAGGTGGTGCAAGATACAGAGACGCCGTTCTGAAAATAAAACCTCTGACATTTGCAGACGCCTCAACGCTGCACGTGGGAGTTACGGCGGGTGAAGAGAGGTGATCTACGCTGGCCAAGGGTTGTAAATCATTTTATTAGCCTTATTGCAAACAGTGTAAATAGTTTGAATAATATATTCTTGCTTTCTGCAGGCCATATGCACAGTACAGTGTGTCTATAACAACATGAAACAGACTGATAATCCCTCTGTACTCCCTAGTAAGGTTCAGATCAGGTTGGTCGAAGTGGCAAAGTACAAATCAACCAACAGCTATTTATTCATTACAACAATTCTACAGCAACATACGGATGTATGACAGTAGCTTAGCTAAATGTGCAGTCAATAATGGGCCACAGAGCAGCGGCGTTAGTCACAAACAACTGTGTGTTCTCACTAAAAAGTCCTGAACTCATTGATTTGTTCAGGTGGTTACACTGGCTTCTATCCTTTTAACAGATAATTATACAGCTTTGGAGCTGCAGTGGTTTAGGTTTAAAACAGAGTACATACACACAGTGGTTGTGTGGAGCCCAGCAAGCCCAGTATATATATATATATATATATATATTTTTTTTTTAAAGTTAAATGTTTGAAGTAAAAATGTTTGCTTAATTAATTGCTTTTCTTACATGTTTTTTTTACTGTGAGTGGCTTGTAACACTGAAAAATTCAGTTGTTGTTGAATAGAAGTTAAAGTCAAATACGTTTTGTCTTTTAAGTTGGTTGCCATCCGCCAATAAAAATCAACAGAAGAAGAAGAATATGCATGTGACAAAGTATGCTGTATGTGGAGAAGAAGAGAACCCAAGAGAGTAAAGAGAGAAGTGAAGCTGAACTACATCTGTTTGCTTTCCACTATTCCAATATAGCAACACCACAACTGAAGCAAAGAACAAACACCAATTAGTGTGCACAACTGATTTCAGGACCAATTTGATCACAATGCACAGCAGAACAAAGTTTAATTGGAAAACATCAGACGCTTGGAGCCCATTGCCAATGCAAGATTTACATCGCATGCTCCCTTTCACTCAAGAGGCTGCGTACAAGAGCACCTTCCAGTACATCTTGATGGAAAAAAGGCTTTTGGCAGCATCAGCAGCTTTCTGTTATGTCCCAGCAGGGCTGCAGTGTCTACACCAATAGTTCAGAGTAAAAGCTGCTGAAAATCTGGGGGTGAGGGGCTCAGATTTATGACAGCCTCAGTGATGATATGTGGAGAATATTATGTGTCCAGAACAATTTAATTCAAAAGGTATTTAGAGTAAAGATATACAACTTCCAAAACAACTTTAAAATTACATGTTGGATGCATGTTTTTTTTTTTTTTTAGCAATAAATTAGCTAGTTTAACACGCTCAGGTTAACAATTTACAAGCACTTTCTAAATGTCAAAGCCTTTTGTGGCATTTAAAGAATTACTTCTGGGATTTGTCAGTGGTTGATTTGTGCATAGAGAGTTAACATTTTGCAGCAAAATATGTAATGTATGCACATGAGAGAAACTCCTTGGAATCATTTTAATATTCTAAAACCATGGGATAATTGTAGGAAAAGAATATTAAATTGGAATCCAAAGCTGCCTCTAAACTGTCTTTTAATTTGTTTTTAATGTCTTGACATTAAAAACTACTGGTACAATATAAATTTGAGGCCAAACATTTCGAACCATATCATGAAAATTCATTCCAAAAAAAGCTTTTCAGGCTTTGTGCCCCACTGTTTTGATGAAAGGCCATCTTTTCTATACCTCATCAATGAACATTTGCTTGAGAGAACCTTTGACAGTTCTGCAATCAGCCGGCAAATGTTAAGTTCCTTTACAGGAACCCTTTTCATCTGGAACACAGAGCCTGAAATGGCCAAGTTCCATGACGTTATCATTCCTTTTCTATTGACGGATGGCTCTACTCCGCTCATACTCTACTCCTGTTGTGTTTAAACCCCATTGTTATATGTGCAAAAATGTCTGGTGCATATTTTTTTTCCCATGTACAAAAGGATCAATAAGGCTAATTATTTGAAACACAAACCGGCCTGATCTAAAAGGGTGTGGCAGGAGATGCTCCTGTCTGGTTTATTGAAGCTCCAAAGTTTGTTTGAAGAAGTTAATGAGTAAGCTTTGGGTTTCAGTCATGGCGAGAATGAGGCCAATGATTTCTTTGAAATTCTTTGCCACATGGAGCGACGACCAAACTCCCTGACCAGAGTACGCCTGGCAGAGAACAGGGTGTAATATCCTGTGTTCTTGTTTCGGCATAAACCAAGGTTGAGTTATTTTGGGCCCAACTGTAATTGTAAGCAAAACCTGAAGGGAGGATTTAAGTCCAAGACTCATTTTTTTCTATAAGGACTATTGCATGAGCCATTTCATGGTAGTGGTGTTTCAGGTGCTCAGGTTTAGTGGTTTTGTACATTTTGGACTTAGATATTACATTCCCTATTGCATACTACAGTAAGTCGCACCCTCTGTCTACATGTTGATCTTTCACAACTGCTAACCTTGACAGTGTTGAACCTCTCTTCCTTTTCCCTAAATTGGTGGCGATCATGGACAGAATGTCAAGGCATAGTCTTGAAGAGTATGATGTTTCATTTGACCTTCAGGATCTTTGCCTTTTGTAGGTACTGTGTAGTTAGGTTCTTCAATCCACTGACTTTCGTGTTCACCAAACCCCTTTAGAGTTCCTCTAAGCCAAGGATCCTCACATCCAGACCTTGGATGGGACTGCTTCACCACAGAGACATAGCAGCCCTGAAATGAGGAGGTAATTCAGCTATGTGATTGAGGCATATTAAACCATGGACAAATCTAAAAGTTGCAGGACACCTGCAAGGTTTGATCAGAAACCTCCTTTACAATTATCTTTAGAAACTTCTTAGGCAACTCCAGGTGGGAGGAGACTCTGGGACAAACATACAACTGAGCGGAGGAGCAATATGTCCATTGTGGCTTGAGAACCCAATGGGATAAATAACAGGGAGTGTTTAGGATACAGTGTTATAATATAATTGTATGTGAAAGTAGTGGCACCATATGTTATAGTATACACACTGCCTGATTTGCTAATTTAACTATTAATTGAATAAATGGAGAGTGCTGTTTTGATTGCCGTCTCAGTGGTCCATGAAGTGACTCGCTGTGTGTGTGCGCATGCGTTTGGGTGAATCCTTGTAGATTCCGCCTGCTTGCGTACCCCCCCTACCCCACCTCTGTGTGTGTGTGTGTGTGTGTGCCAGACCTAAGGAATGTACGCCACAGCAGAGTGACAGTGCGCCCTGTAAGCACATTTTGAACAGGCTAATTAAAGCTCCTCCGGAATAAGGCCAGGCTTATTAACATCTCAACATGGCCACTAAAGCCTGCTCATAACCCAACAAGGATCAATGCTATTCATTAGGGCTGAACCCAATACTGCTGCCCTGCCAAGACATCACAGTCACTCAGATGAAGAGCATAAAGGAAACGCGGAGCTGGTAAAAAAAAGATATGCAGAAGGGAAGGTGCGTCCGTCATGAAAAAGGAGAAAAGAGGAGAATGATAGGCAGTTTCAGTGGTTTGCAACCAATGTTCCCTCTAATTTTTCATGTAGCTGGGCATACACACAGCCTCCCTGAGCACACTGAGGACCACTGTGAGCAACATCAGGTGTGCGCACTCAGGGGCGCAACTACATATTTTTGAGCATGTCATGACACGACCCCCTCCCCCCAACCCCAACATAAACTTGTACAAGTGGCCAAAGAGCCACTTCTGTTAGCCTGTGACTAGAACCGCAGGCTGAGGCATTTTGTTAGCATGTTTTCTATCATTCTCATAGCTTGATAGGAAACCTGATCCAAACTG
>CAEFZY010036691.1:0-10367 GCA_903066815.1 Brachyrhaphis roseni
CCCAACAGAAATCATCTCTAGAGTGTTCTCTGCTAGAGACTCAGCAACGCTATGCTGCCCAGCTATCAGGTCTCCAGTATGTTGTCACAGGCCTGGAAGCTCAGTTGTCAAGTCTGAGAGAGAAGATCAGAGAAGACAAACTGAAGCAAGAGACTCTTAAGTTGGAGATTGCAAAGTACAGGAGCCTGCTTGATGGGGAGGACGTCAGGTGAGAGCCGGGCAAGATGCATGTACACTAATGTTACAGATAATAATAAAATAAAAAGAGTGACTAAATGTAAAATTTAATGAAGTTTTAATTGTTGTCTTTCCATTTTTTAAGCTCCAGTTCGAGCTCAAAAAAAGGTAAGAAACATCTATTAGATTTCATCATCAATAAAACATGAGGATTTGTAAAAGAAAAAAAAAATCAAGTAAAATCTAATCTAATTTCTCCACTTTTTTCAGTGATTACAAAGACCGTCGTGATGGAGGAGACATATGTGAATGGAGTCAAGGTTGACTCCAAGTAAAAAGTAAAAAGAAATCAAAAGAATTGAATTAAAAGAAACAAGTCAGCAAAATTCAATAAAGATTCTGCAGTGAAACAAAAGTTTTCTGTCATTTGTTATGTATTTATGTATCTATCAGTCCTCTGTACCCCCCTGTACTCTGTATTCTCTGCAGACTTTTAGGGGTGGTATGTGGTGCCTACACTTATGAGAATTTTACTAATTCTTATCACAGAAATGCACCAAAGCAATTGAGAAAAACCCCGTGACTTCTCTTAGTGTTTTGATCCAATTGTGCCCAACTCTGTAAAACATTTAAAATTGAAAATGGAAACTCTTCTGCTGCCTTGACAGTACAAGTAAAGTCAACCAGAAACTAGTTGTTGTTTTAACCCAGAAATTAAAGTTCATTGAGTTGATTTAACATATTTTCTAAATGTTGTCTTTTAAACTCAGTTATCATGGATTGTGAGTTGCTCTGAACTCTGTTCAATAGAGCACTGATGCTCTATTGAACATCAAAAAACCATGGTTGATTTTTGACTCATCATCAAAAATCAACCACACACTTAGTGAGTAGTTCTGTGAGGACAAACCACCACCACCCACAGATGTGGTTCAAACAAGAATTTCTAACTCCTGCATGGTCACCAAGAAAACTTGAAGCCGTTTCTTACATTGCTTTTTCTCATCATCCGATGAAACAAAACTATGACTGTCAGATAAGTTTAAAGTCTTCTCATTTGCATATCCATCCATAAGCTCTCACAAGGGGCATCATATCATGGTTTGTTAAAGAGACGTCATTCTTCAGCCATATGATGGGATGTTGCTTGTAAAATGAGACATGTTGCCTCCAGATGAACGTCTACTCATTGCACATGAAGGCTTTTGTTACACTGTGTTCCAAATCATTATGCAAATTGGATTTAAGTGTCATAAAGATTACATTTTATGTTGTGCTATTAAATTTATTGATGGTATTGTGTGTCAGGGCTCTTTGAATCACTATAATTAATTGCAGAGAGCTAATTAGTTGTCTGGTGAGCTCAATTAAAGGAAATCTACTTAAGAAGGATGTTCCACATTATTAAACAGGCCACAGGTCTCAAGCAATTTGGGAAAGAGAAAGGATCTCTCTGCTGACAAAAATCATCAGATAGTGTAGAGCCGTACGACAAGGTATGAAAACATTAGATATTTAACAAAAACTGAAGCGTTATCGTACTGTGAAGAGATTTGTGGCTGATTCAGAACAAAGATGGGTTTGTACAGATACAGACCACTCCCTGTCTGTCTGTCTGTCTGAGTTTAGTCAGGTTCTCACCTGGCATCATGTCTTTAAGGAGAACCATCATCCTGAAGGTGGTAAGGAAGAACGGGATGAGGATGAGCAGCTGGACCAAAGTCCGGCTCGGAGAAAACGGAGCGACGCAGTGACCCACTGGAAACAGTGACCAACTGGATCAGAACAAGTAAATGTTTCAGCTGAGTTGCTGAAGAACCAGAGAACCAAACACTGACCTGTGAACCCAACTCCAAGGATCAGAAGCAGCAGAACTCCCAGACCTGAAACAGGAGGAAGTAGGGATGTTACTGGAGGTAGAACCAGGACCAGAACCAGCAGCTTGTAAAGGGTTGGAGGAGTGCAGGACTCACCAAGCAGCACAAAGTCGAGCTTCATCATATCTGAACCCAGACCAGTCTGAGCTTCACCACTTCCCCTTGACCAGAACCAGAATCAGATGGTAGCAGGAAGTTGCTGAGATGACGGTGTGAAAAACAAAGTCAGGCGTTTCATTCGCCCCTGATAAGGTCACCCAAGGCAGACCTTACCATTATTCTAGGTGAGGAACCAGACAAATCGCAGCCCAAAGACCTCTTAGGATGAGCAAGATTTTCAGATTCAGAATTCCCTCACCCTGGAGCCAGGCCTGGAGATTGCAGAGAAGAATAAAAAGCTAAACTCGCGCTACAATCTTTGCCTCACTTGGTTGCATCCATAAGGTTAACCAATTAACCATAAACGGGAGAAATTGAAAGAAACTCTCTACAGGGGAGAGAGCTGGGAGGAAGGCACTTTGTACGTGATGGAAAAGATGTAAAATAAGAATTGTATATATTAAGTTTCACTTCTTCCTCTTTCTTCTCTGAGAAGGACCTCGCTGCAGCAAACGGAAAGGGGTGGGGATGGACCACAATAGAACCATTGCACTGTGGCAAAGCAACTCATACAATCATGTCAAGGTTGTAACTTTCAATTTAGTCGGCTGCTAACAAAATTGTAAAGTAAATAAATAAACGAGGTCTTGTGTGGAGGTCTTCTTACACCAGGGGTCTCAAACTCCAGTCCTCAAGGGCCAGTGTCCTGCAGTTTTTAGATGTGCCACACGTACAAAAACACTGGAATTAAATGGCTTAATTACCTCCTTCTTGTGTAGATAAGTTCTCCAGAGTCTTGCTAATGGCCTAATTATTCTATTCAGGTGTGGTGCAGCAGAGGCACATCTAAAAGTTGCAGGACACCGGCCCTCCAGGACTGGAGTTTGAGACCCCTGACTTACACTGTTCTGTGTTATTTTTTAATGGCCAAGAGAATCGGTCTGTTTCCTACTTTTGTCACTTAAGCTTGACCAAAAAAAAAGTCGGTAACCGAAGACATTTTTCCAACACATTGTGTGTATTTATAATTTTTCATTGCTAAAATAAGAGAGGAGGGAAGCTGGCTGAAAACAGGGCTCGAAGATTAGACTTCCTGACAGGCCCGGCGGCGTGGGCGGCATTGGGGGGCATTACCAGCCCACTGAGTCAGCCGTGCCCCCCGCCCCTTTGGACTGGAAGCTGTTTGTTGTTTTTACCTCAGAGTGGCCAACTCTCTGTTATTCCTATATTGATTTGATACAGTGGGGGCTTCCGCACTTCCAATATCAGCGCCTTCTGTCACTTTTTTCAGCCATTAAAACAGTTTAATCGTTGTTAACACGTCGGGACCTGCTTTTCCGAGCCGCGTTTAAATGCAACATGAGCGCTACGGCGCTCGCGCTGGGTTACACCTGTGCGGCAGCGGTGGAGACCTGCTGCTGCTGTGCAGAGATACTCAGGTGTGTGTTAGAATAATGACAGCAAACCAGCAAAACGCAAAGAACTTGGCACAGTTTTTCCTCCAAACTAACCGACTGAGTTGAGTAAAACTGGTGGATGCAGGTAATGTTAGCTAAAAGATGACTAACTAATACTAATACAGCACCTTAAGCTTGTTAACTAGTAGGTAGAAACTCGGATACTGTACATACTAACCAACATTGTGAATTATCGTGATCAGCTAATTTACCACTAGATGGCGTACTTTAGCTAAAAACAATCCGGACTCCCTTTGTCAGTAGGATTGAGGCTTTAAGAGAGCCTGTTGCATTTGTAGAGATCTGTTCACTTTTAATGCAGAAACTGTAAACGCCCTTTTTTAGTTTTGCACACAGGTTCTTTGTACATTTAACACAAACTTGTGCAATAGCTGTTGAGCTGCAACAAACGTGATTCTTGAAGAAATGAAAAGATTTAAACCCAGAGGGCAGCCTTTCTGTGGATGCTGTGGTCAGACTATCCAAAAAGAGAGACGATAAAGTAATAAGCCTCAGAGGCATGAAGATTTCTTTTGCAATTTGTCTTGACCAACTGAAGTTTGGGAATGGATCGACGTATGTCATCATGGTCTTATTTACTCGTGCTACAGAGCGTGGAAGAATATAAAGTGAGTCAATATGCAAAGGCGGTAATTCGTTGAGAGTGAATGTTTAACTTTACAGAAACTGGCTCCAGATGGATGGAGCACACAAGTGGGATCAAGCTATCCTTCAAGCTCATAATAACCTTTTCCCCTCCCAGGTCGCAGCACATTTTAGTGTGTGTGTCGAGTCAGTAATTCACTGCAGGATATTTGTTTGAAATGTTGCACACTGGGAAGGTGCCGCTCAGCGCAGAGTGAACAGTTGAGCAGGATGTGATAATGTCTGAGGAGGGGTGTGGTGTATTCACAGGAGGCTCTGAAGGATCGTGTTGCTACAAATAGGTTCACATCTGTGAGTCAGAGTTTCTACTTTGGGGTGTTTATTCATCCGTTGGCATGATTTTTTTTATTTTTTATTTTTCATGAAGGAAGGTCATTAAATAGAAATCTGCTCAAATGGCCCCACAGGATGAATGTGGTGCTTAGCTAAAAGTCAAACATTGAAACTGATTGACAGGAAACTCAGAGACTCTTTCCACACTGCAGGTGTGGTCAAATACCCAAGGTGATAGAGGTCAGGCCTGGTTTGCTGCTTCTTACCGAAGATGAAGAGGTTTCCTCAAAAAAATGCTCAAAGCACAAGTTACAAAGAACTGTTCAGTAAATACGACTCGAAAAGAAGAAATACAAGATGTAAAAACATTAATAAGCTAATTTTACTTACCCGGTATGTTGAGGGCAAAACTAAATGCTAATGTATCTGTAACTGCATTATGATAACATCCTACTAACTGATAAAATGCAAAAACAACCTATCAAGTTTTACTAGAGCATTTTACAGTAACGTTTAGCATGAAACTGCACTGAGTTCACTGGGGATCTGAGTAGGGTGTAGTAGGTTGTTAAAACACCTTGATAAAGGTAATGTGTGTAAAGTAAGATCTTTATGGCAGCCAGAGATGTCTTGGGGTTTTGTAATGCCTGACTCACAAAATAACTAGATCTGCTCAGAAATACCCACATTTCCAACATGAGGCCACTGCAAAATCCAACAACTGCAGGTTGAGCTGTTGGTTTTGATTTGCCCCATCAAGCATGTTGAGCTCAATTAAAAATTATTATGAGTTGGTTTGTGGTGTCAGAAACAACTTAGTAGGAACCATCAAAGACCAACAGATGAGAAGCTAGCAATGTCTCAGTAGTTACAGCCTTGGGCACAAGATTAAACCCATGTTGTGATTTAAACAAAAATGATGAGATCTGGAAGCAGTTAGCTTAAAAAGCTAAACAAACCCAAGAAGTAATATTACTCTTAGTAAACTATCAAGTCTCAAGTTTTTGGCATTCCTTACCTGTTAGTCACTGACTCTATACATTGGTCAACACACCATACACACCAACAATATAAATCATTAGCTAGAGGAACTTTATTAAGGTGGCTACGACCGCAACTATTAAAGCAACATATTCAGCAAAACCAGTTTTGAAACCTACTGAATCCACACACAAAGATGTTTATCTCCCTAAATGTTTGCCAAATGGTAAATATAAACCCACTCAATCCCACAGCTTTGAAGCAACAGGTCATAAGAGTTTTTAGCTTTCCTTCCTGAAGCAGCTAGCTATATTGCAGTGCTAACACTAGCTTGAACAAAAACCCGACAAAAAGAAGTGAAAACCAGGTTTCAGCTGAAATGTTTCATCTCCTGTTAGCCATTCTAATGGTTAACAGGAGACCATTAGTTATTAGAATGGCTAATGAACAAGAATCTGCTGCTCCTTGTGTAAACTAACTATGTGGTTATGTTGTTCTGACTGTAAACCACCAGAAGTGGCAGCTGACTGTGGAAAATCAATTCAACACTGGGTTGATGTTCATTTAAGCTTCTTTTCTTTTGCCTTTATGACAATGTATTAGTTATATTTTACATAAGAGTTGAGAAATTTGAGCCCTTCGGATTGAGTTTGCCTGGGAAGTTGGTGAAATCAAAGGTAAGAGCAGAAAAGAGCTAGTTTAGGAGAACAGGGCAGTAACTGTTTCACATATTTGTTCAACATGGATAAAATAGCAAGTAGCCGTAACCAATGAAGACAACAAAAAAGATTTAAATGTTAGTTGATCTATGATAACAAAACTAATGGGAATCATGCCACCAACAATGGAACCCACAGCTGCTTTTTGTCTGCAACATACGTGCAAGAAGCCGTAACAAATCTCAAAGCCAGAACAAAGTGCTCTGAAACAACATGTGACAAATGAGGCAACAACTCGATTGTGAAAGACAGTCCACTGCAAGATGAAACTGATGGCAGTTTAACACCACGTGCATTTGGGCTACGTTTAGGCTCAGGTGCAAAAATCCAGACTGTCAGGAAGTCAAAGACAATAGAAGAGGTTCATTCAGAAGTAGTGACACATGTAATACTACTCATTACTGTAAACAAATACAGGAATATTTTGATGTATCCATGGGAACTATTGATTTTTTTGTAGCCTGGAGACCACTGTACCAGTACAGACTGGAATAATGTCATTATTAAATCACAGTGAAGCCAATTTAGATGTTCTAATTTACTCTTTTAAGTAATTTTAAACTCTAACTCTAGTCTGATTGCCTGTATTTATTTTATTTCCTATGAGATGTCGTCAGTTGACTGTTCTGGTTTTATTTGTATTCCTTAATGATTTAACCCGAGGGTATTTTCACCCTTATTTATTTTATAAATAAAAATCCCTCTCACATCCTATTTCAATGTACAGCTTACCACTGAAACCAGAAACATGGCTGATGCCGGGGAAAGTGAGGCCTGCAGAACTTTAGATGTTGTTCTGGGATGTGGAGGTCGGGGTAAAGGAGGGGGGTTTCTGATATGTCTACAGTATGGCCGTTTTCCTATGTCTACTTCCTGCAGGACAAAGAACCAGGCCACAAAGCTGAATTCGTCTTCAACTGGTTTCCTGAACATGACAATGAGTTCACTGGTCCCCACTGGCAGCTACTGGTTTCCACAGTCACCAGAACAGTGTTGAATCTGTGCCACAATAATTTAAGGTAGCTCTGAAGGCTGAAGGGAGTTTGACCAGGTAATTGCAAGATGGACCAAATAAGCTGCCCAGGAAGAGTAGATTATTTTAGTTTAATAAGGTTAACTTGTGTAGGGATCTGCAACATGTGGCTCTGGAGCCTCCAGTGGCTCTTTGGACCTTCTACTATGGTTCTTGGTAACTTTGAATTAAAGTGATGATGAAACTGACGGTTTTAAACATAAGTAATTAGACTTATGTTTAAGTTTAAGCTGTAACAATGTACAGATTGTTTTTTGTACATTGAATAACTGGATTGAATTTTCACAATGATGCTAAAAGAACCAGTAACTTTTTTAGATGTTAATTTCTTTTTTTGAAAGCTGGAAACTACAAATATTTTTTTCCACAATATTAACATTCTTACAAAAAATGCCCACATCTTCTTTGTGCAAACGTTTTTTGTTTTTATTAATTATTATTTAAAGTCTCAAAATAGAAATAAAGTGTCAGTTCCTTAGTTATCAAAAATGTGAGTTGTCTTTTATCAAAAGTTTGCGTAAAATTTTCTGAATCTAAACGAGATTTATTGAGCACAAAAGGCATAAACGGCTCTTTTTACTGGAAAAGTTTTAGACTCCTGAACAAGAGAAATAGGACAGCAGAGCTTCCTTCGTGTATCACATCGACCTCACGGCTCGACTCTGAGTCTTACAAGTTAACAGAAACGTTCCCTACACACCTTAAAGCAGGAAATTTAGACCTGGTCAGCATGAATGGAAGAGTTAACTCTCATTGTCCTCAGTAATCTCCATGATACAATCAGAAGTCTGCTTCATAGTGCCACCTTCCTGCACTCAGTCATTAATCGCAATTTACTTCCTTTTCAACTGTTTGTGTATAAAAGAAAGTTTTTCTTTCTCCACACAAAGATAATTACAGCTCAGTGAACTGCAATTAATGTTAACATCATTATGTGATTCACATGATAAACCTTGCTCTATGAAAATTGGTCCTCCTGGTTTTACTTTCTCCATCTTTTCAGATTAAATAACTTTTTATAAAATACATCTCATCTATTGCATACCTAGAGCAGGACATTAATCTCAGAGAGCAAATGTTGAAACATGACAACATTTTATGTAACATCCTGAATAAGGTTTTATTCAGGATGGAGCAAAAGCTTAATATGATTTATTAAACTGTCACCACTGTTTATTTAAAGGTAGAGCCATAATCCACAGACATTTCTGCTGAGATAGACAAGGAAAGAGTCCAAATCTCTGAAAATGTTTGCAGTGATAGTGGAGAGTTGGTGTGGGTGTCTTCTGTGGCCGAGATTTTACTCCACAGTGACTCATGAGGTTGTTTCAGGTGAAAACGCCTATCTACACCGGCTGGCCCAAGAAGACATGAGCTTCTCCACTTCATTAAAATCAGTCGTTGTCATATCATTACACATAAGGACTTTGTCTCTACCTGCCGGTTTCTCAGCACTTGTGTCAACGCCGGTTCTCACAGTGACTCAGTTACAGCTTTGGTATAATAACATTGTCTGCAGACTCTGAGGAAGCCAGAAAAAGTCTTCTCTGCCTCAACAACACCCAGTAGACACAACTGCACCTCCCTTCATTTGTGTATTTCTGTTTAGCTCTGAGCTGTTAGAGGGAGGTCTTTTGTTCTTCACGGGGATCTTAGAGGAGTCTGAGTTCTGACAGGCCAGTCGAGATTATACGTATCAACAGTGATTAGGAGCTACGCAAATAAAAAGTTTTTTTCTCTCTCTCTCTAGTCTAGTCAACGCTCTCTCTCTCTCATGCTCATGCTGAACATTTTGGTTTGTAAATTATGAAAGAATTTCAACTCCTCAAACTACAAACAACAATATTTCACTTTGTTTAAAGAGAGGGGCTTAAACAAAGGAAACTAAAACACTGAAAGGAATGGTTTGGAATAATAAGACATGATAAGACGTGTGGATCTTTCTGAAATGGAAAAGTTTTCAGTTTCTTTTACACAAAATAACGCAGCTGCCTGAGAGTATATCTTTCTCACTTCTTATATTATTATAGCATTAATCAAAGAATCAGCCAAACAGGCAGAAAGAAAATGACCCAACATGTAACCAGAGCTGCTACAATGGTCCAGTCAAAGTCCAGTCCTAAATACAATTGAGAATTTGTGGCCAGGTTGTTCATAAGTGCAGTCAATCCAATCTGACTCAGTTAAATTCTTTTTGCAAAGAAGAATAATATAAATCCCAAAAGTTCAAAGCAAGTTGAGCAATCACAAAAAAAACCTCAGCATAAGATTGTTCAACACAGAGGGGCTTTTCTTTAGAAAACACGTGCCCTTTTTCTCTTACGTCACATTCAGGCATTACTTTGGATTGACCTCTCACATAAAATCCCAACAGAATCCCACTTAATTGATAAATTGTGAAAAAAAATCAAGATTTGTTTTACCCAAAACGTCTGCACCCATTCATCAGATGATGCTGCAGAAAAGAAATTGTGTGATTAAAAGTCCAGTGTGTTTGCTGCAGAGTGCGGTTAAAGGAACCACAGCACAAAGATCAAGGACATCAGAGCTGAAACAAAAATCTGATTATGGTTGTAAAGTGTTTATAAACAAAGTGGGATTCATTTCAAAGCAGCGTTCTTTGGAAATTCAGTGAGTGTTTATAGAGAAACAATCATCCTAGCAACAGTAAAATAATGGTTGAGACTCAATCTTCATAAAGTTAAACATGAACTCCAGTGTCAGTGGAAGTGGTTTAAGAAAAATGCTCTTCAGAAACACAGAACACGTTGATAGTGGAGTTTGCATAACTGAATATTGGTCTGACTTTCAGTAAGTCTTAGAAATCCTGCCATCTTTACAGACTTTTCACAAAATAAAATCTGTTTCAGAATCTTCCATAAGAACCACTTATGTTTCTAGTTTCTAGATGAACTTAAAGACACTTTGAGAAGAAGAAGAAGAAGAAGAAGAAGAAGAAGAAGAAGAAGAAGAAGAAGAAGAAGAAGAAGAAGAAGAAGAAGAAGAAAAAGAAGAAGAAGAAGAAGAAGAAGAAGAAGAAGAAGAAGAAGAAGAAGAAGAAGAAGAAGAAGAAGAAGAAGAAGAA
>CAEFZY010036695.1:0-26116 GCA_903066815.1 Brachyrhaphis roseni
GTGATATGATATAATGATGTGTAAATTTCCACACATAAGTCGCTCCGGAGTATAAGTCGCACCCCCGGCCAAACTATGAAAAAAACTGCGACTTATAGTCCGGAAAATACGGTACTTTTTTAAAATTTTTATTAGCCACTCTGAAGCTATTCATGCCTAAAACACTATCTCAACATGTTGCAGCAAGTACAGACGTCCCCATCGCCAATGTCAGCCTCCACAGCCCATGTTTCTGAAGAAGTTTTTTTTGAAATGCATTATTTGGGCGAGGGAAAGGAAAAGGAACATGGAAAAGTCTGGGCTTATTTTAAGGCAGCACGACAACAACCCTGCTAGGAGGAAGTGGGTTTAGAAAATGACTGGATGGATAACAATCACATGTAAATAACACAGTGCTTTATATTGCTCTGTCACATGAAATCATAAAATAAGTAAAATACAGTAAGGTTTGTGGCTACAGTTCCAACAGGAGAAAATGTGAAAAAGTTGAATACTTTTGCAAGGCAGCTATCTCTGTTGAATAATTGCACACCAAAAACTAACTTTGTAGATTTAATTTCATTAGATCACATCAAAGTTTATCAAAACCGCCATCAAGTTTGTTCAACTTTTGATCATTACAATTTCCATCCTTCAGCTCGCACATGCACACAGGCATTGATAAGAGACACATTGACTCGGCTTGTCGTATCACTGGATGATCTCAGTCAGTCTAAAAAACTGAAATATTAAGCTAGAAAGAAGAAAGTTGAAAATCTTGCATAATTCATCAGGAACGCTCCTACTCAGACCCTGACTCACTGATAAGGAGATCAAGATGGAGATAGATATATTACTTCGCCCACGAAAACCTCTTCCTTTCCTCCTCTAGCAGGTGAAGTAGGCAAGCTGATCAGATTATCGTAAAGTGTGGTGTGTGTGTGTTTGCAGGGAAACCTGACAGCGGTAGGGGAACAGAAGGAGCAGGAATGTAGAAGCCTGAGTGGACCTCTGAGAATTAGTTTGCGCACAAGTGTGCTTGTGCGTGTTTGCTGAAATCACCGCGTGCGACGCAGCGATCCCAGGTTCTCCTGGCCCCTGCCTGTTGATAAGTTGCTGCAGAGCACATGAACAGGGGAAACGGGAAGCAAGCGAGATGAATGTGATTGGATTGCCGGCCCGAGTGCAGCCTCTCCCATCTGTCTCAGAGTCTGCCATCCCATCTCACAGGCGGCAGGAGGTAATTGGCTTCATTGTTCTCACCGCAGGATCCCCCGGATTGAAAGCTTCATTATCTGGATAACCATGAATGTAAATGAACCAGACGTATGCAGTGGGGGTAATGGGAAAGAATAGATCACTCCTTGCCACAATCACAACACACAGCGCACATCTACAAACACATACAATGTCCATGTGTTTTTTTTTTTTTTTCTTGGACGCTTCTCGTTTAGAGATCCCTTCGCTTATGCAAACGGGCATACAGTGTGTCATTTTTTCCCCATCTCTCGTCTGTCCCTTTTATATATATTTTTTTATCTTTGTTTCAAGACAGTTTCAAAAATATGTAATTTATAAGCTACAAGCTTTCATGCTAAGAGTGTTTTAGTGAAAAAAAAAAAAAAAAAAAAACTTTCCTCTTTTTGTCACACGAAGCAAGAAATGAGTCCAGGAAAGTGACATTTCACCCTTCACAAGCTGGTAGGAAGGAGTTAAACTTCCTGGGCTTCAGTGTAAACAAATCTATGTGACAATACTGTGATGAGCTGCTAACCACTCTGTCTGGAAGTATATTTTCATAAGTGGATAGCAGGCAGGCTCCCTTACACTGCTGGAGCTCCTACTGTACCATGAATAGCAAGAGGGGGCATAAAGAACAACACCGTGCTTTGAATTATTCATGTTTAACCGATGCACAACAGAAACTCTGGCACATTTTTCCTTCCTAATTAGTGCAGAAGATGTTTGTGGGTGAATTTTAGAGCTGGCCTTTAGACAGCTGTGTCACTCAGCAAAAGGATTCGCAGGACAGTTAGGGAAGGGTTAAAGCATTTGCCTCTCTGAAAATAAACAAGAGAGCTCACAGTTGAGCTGAACCAGCCTCAGATCTTCTTGCAAATCCATCAATTAGTTGCAGATGTGATCTGCATTTGAGATTAATGCAATTTAAGCATGTTGGGGAAACGGCCTAATCTGGTCTCTGATGAGTACTCCAGTTTTTAATTTGCTTTTTGAGCGGGGATCTGGGATCTGCTCCGACTTGGGATGGCCGCCTACTGAGAACGCCATATTTAGATAAATTCACTCTCTATTGCACTCTTGCACTCTTTATTCTTATATCAAAGGAAAACATGGACTGAAGTGTGAGTACTGCACATGTATGCAAAGTTTCTTTTTTTTTTAAGTGTCCAGATTCCCTACTGAGTCCTAATCCATCATACAAATACTCTCTTTAAGCCTTTAGGAAACATTGTCACATTACAATTCCAAACTGTGGTTCATTTTATTCAGTTATACACTATAGATTAATACAATCTAGCGCATAACTTTGTAGTAAAAGGAAAGTTGGACATAGCTTTCAAAAGAATTTACAAAACAATGTAAACATGGATTCAGCCCCTTTCAATCTGACACCCCTAATTAAAATCAGAGACTCAAAAATTAAGAAGCAGCTAAGAAGTCCATAGCAAGAAGTAGAGTGTGATTCAACTATAAATCTAGAAAGACAAATATGGAACAAACTTCCAGAAAATTGCAAGACTATGCAGGCTAGATTTAATCTTTTAAATCCAGGCTACTCCCCTCTTTCTTAAAGTTGCTTTTGAACCATAATAAATGAAACACTGACCAAGATAGCTGATGAATAATGATGGCACTTGACATAAAGTATGGTGTAAAGCACTTTGCTAAAATGTGCTATACAAATAAACTTGATTGATACTGGCCTATCTAAACTGACAGGCAATAAGGTCATTTCTCAGAGGAGAAGCCAAAATTTCCAAGTTAATTCTGAGGGTTTTGCAAAACTTCTGAAACCTAGGGGGTAGATTATGTTAAAAGGAAAGCTTCTCTATGAATTTTGCCATAATAAAGCCATTACGTAAAAAAGGTATGAGAAATCCCACTGAGGGGTTCCCCAGGGGTCCCAGAAAACAAATTAAAGAGTATTTGGCAAAGAGAAAACTGTCCATTTCTTGAAAATGCCAAAGCTGGTGGATAACCTAACATTTTGCATCACAATGAGCAGAAAACCCCCACAGTGACAGCAACATCATACTTTGGGGAAGCTTTTCTTCAGAAGAAATATAAAATCTGATCAGAATTTATGCAAAGAAGGACGTAGAGAAGTATAGAGTAATCCTGAAAAGACATCAGTTCAGATCAATGACCTTAAATAAAATCAGAGCTACAGTGGAATGGTTTAGCTCAAGGCATGTCTATGGCTCAGTCAAAGGCCAGGTCTAATCCCACCTGAGAATATTTGATAGGACTTTAGCTTTTGTAGGAAAACTAACATTCACAAATGCTCTTCACCCATCCTGCACAGTTTTGAAGATTAGAAAAGGCAACAATTGCAGTTCTAAGATACAACAGCTGCAAATGGTGGTTCTAGAAAGTATTGACTTAGGAGGGATGGATTAAAATCCATGTGCTGCTTTGTGTTAGTCTGATATGTAAAATCACTAAGAAGTACAGTTAAGTTTGTTTTTGTAACGTGACGAAATGTGAATTTAAAAAAAAAAAAACCCCGTCATGTATTATGAAAAGTTTTGCAAGACATTGTAGGCAAAACCTGTTAGCTCCATGACAGAGAGGAGTTTATTCCTTTCGAATTGTGCCATGCTGAGCCTGTGTGTCCATTATAAGGACCTGTCAGATTGTGTTTACGCTACTGAAGGACGTTTAACCTCTGGAAGCCTGGGAATGAAAGGAGAACTCATCTCTCCAACTGCGACCAGTCAATCACTCCACATTTATTTCTCGTCCCTCGCAGTGACCTCTCCCCAGCCGGGAGAACAATGGCACCTCCAAACACTGCAGATGAGTTTGTCTGAGAGCGATGCCTTACAGACACATCAATAAAACAAACGCAAGAGGTAAAAAACTTTTTCACAGAAGTAAGCAGAACTCTTTCTCTCTCTCTCTCGCTCTCTCCAAGCATAGAGGCAATTTCAACTGACCGCATCCTTAAAATCACTGGCGCTGGATGCGAGGTTATTCATTTGTTTGTTTGGCAGTACAGGAGCAGATGAGCTGCTTCCTCTAGGAGGGGTTTGAAGCTTAGCATGGTTGCATAGTTAATGTCATGACTTGGGTCTGGCAGATGGCAGGAACAGTTAGGGATCTCATTAGATCAACCAAGCGTCTACGCCTCGTTTCGAAACCTTTCATTAAAGTTCTATTGCTGGAATACAACTATTTCACAATATTGGTCAAAGTCAAGAGAGGGTAGAGCAAAGTGTTGAAATTTTGGCATATGTGTGAAACTAATGCCACGTGCCTAATAACCAGGGGAGATGGGACGCGCTGTCTGTGTGTGGTTCTGCATGTGCAGTATGTATTTTCATGTATCTGTATATGAGGCTTGTGTGGGTGTGATGAGTGATGTCGCCTTGCTGAGCATGGTAAACAGGATTGTAATGGCCACATATCACATTTTGTTGCATATTTGCCTTGTAATTAACTGGAATTTGTTCAGCGCTAATGCGCTTGCAAGCATGGGAAACCCCCCTCCAAAAAAAAAAATCACCTCTGCAAATCATTGATAGCTGGAGATCAAGGCAGATTTTACTCCTTTTAAAAGGAGCAATGTATGAAAGTGCCTTCATGCTAACTGTTATTTTATTTGTATTATCTCTAATGACACAGAAGCTAAATGGACCATAGAGGGAACTGATTAGCAGCGCCCCTGCAGCTCCCGAGCTCCAAGTCAGTAGGGTTGTTTTATAGGTTTTAAAGGACATTTAAGATTAATTTACATATATGGTTTAAAGCATTGGGCTAATCACGGCAAGAAGCCTGCTTATGAGTGATGCCACATGCTCCGAGTCAATAGAACTGCTGGCTGATGGCAGTCATTACAGAGAAGAAGGGCATCTCTGTAGAAGGGATGATATGACGTAAAGTAATACACATGGCAGAGTGAAACAACTGTCTTTAAAGACACATTTCTGCAACCAAGTGAAGATACCATTATCTTTGATGGTGATTGATGCTGCTTGGAAGAGACAAGGGAGGAAGAATGCCTTACATTCAGTTCCTGCCTTGTTTTTTTTTTTCTTTTTTCTTTACTGGTATTTCCAGTAATTGTGCACACTCTGCTGCCATTCACAGCTTATTCTCAGCAATTTGTGAGAACTCTTCCTTCATTATAACAAGGGAGACACATTGAAAATACAATCCATGTCAAGTTATTAAGCCAACACCATTGTTTGAATCCAGCCAGGGTCTAAAATCATCCCATGCAACTGCATAATTTTTTTTAACTCCCAAAGCCTTCCCAAAAATTAGGAATAGCGTGTTCTGTTAATGTTTTGCCATTAACATCTAATGGAAAGCAGTGAAAGTTTTAAATGCGTCTTTTCAAACTTTGCTCTGACCTCCATAATTGAAGAACAGTGCCATAGAGAAATGTCTGTGTTGTGACTTTTAACACAACACAGACATTTCTGTGTTGTGTTAAAACACAGAAATGTGTTAAATGTCAAAACATTTAATTTTATAACTAATTATAAAATTTGTTATAAAATCCTAATTTTATAATTTAAAATTAGGATTGTAAATTATAATCCTAATCTCTTATTTTGCTAAATTAAAATTTATATTGTTTTTGGGGGAATTTTTAAAATCATACAATATGGCGTAATATGACCAGACACTTGTTATGTAGAAACTGTTAGATGCATTTAATGTAAAAATAATATATAATTTGGATGAAAATAAACATTGCTATCATTGGGACCTAGTTTCATTTTGTTCCTTAAGTGCTATAAATGTGGGTGTTTCCAAATTAACTGAGTAAGCATGATGAATATTTATGATTTTAATGCTAAGCTATCTCAGACCTGGGGATTTTACAGCCTGCTTTCCTCTCCCTACCCTTCAGATTGTGTGGATTGGCCCTTAGTGGTTCATAGGAAATCCCAGATTAAACATGCATAACGAAGTAATTCGACTCACAAATCCAAATATGCTGTTATTAACTTTGGAAAAAAAAAAGAAAACATGTTTAATTACCTAGGCAGCTGGTGTTGCCTATCCGTTTAGAAAAGCAGAAAGTATTGAGCCAGAATGCTCAGCGTCCATGGTGGCACCTCACCAAAGATGCACTTCAAAAAAAGATTAACAAGTTTTATAATCCCTTTCTTCATTATTCTATCGGAAGTTACATCCCTCATGTGCTGTGTATAGTGTAGTCACTGTAGGGAAATGTATTCACACACTGGTCCTTGCTAATGATAACGAAGTCCTACATGATTTTGAAAGACTTATTCAGCCAGTTGTTGCAAGAACTGCCATTGTTTTTAGATTGCTGCATTGGCACCTTTGTGGTTGTCCAAATGTCGCCTTAAACAGAGATTGATACAGAGTGTGTGGTTTTTAACCCTATATGTGTAGTAAAGCTGCACAATAAATCGTCCCCACAAAATCAGCGTATGCATTAATAGTTTTGCAAAGGAACGTTTGAAATGCAACATTTCTTGGATGTTAATGCCACATGTGATGAACTCATTCTTTACATATCAAAAAAGATTCAGCCTGTTGGATGGAGTAAGTGCCCAGAGGGTTGTAAGGTATAATTTTTCAATTCTGTTTCCTGCAGATCCTTTAATAAGTTGATGAGTTTTTGTTTCCTGAAGTTAAAATTCATATATCTCTGTTTGTGAAGGATAAACTGCCGTTGTCAGAGATTACACCTTGAACTTACATTATCAGACCAGACATGTCATCAGGTACAAAATTTGATGCAAATTTCATTTTAGAATGATTTTTGTAAAATATAATAAATATTAAAGATTTAATTGTGAATATGACCCATCACATTATATAATTTAGTCTGTTTGAACTCTGTTATCAGCAGACAAAAGCATTCCTATGTAGAATTTATTATCAAACCTGTCTTTAGAATACATGAATTCAGCAAAGTTAAAAAGATGAGGGTCATGATTTGCTCCATAGTAATTTATTATTATTATTATTATTATTATTATTTTATTATTATTTTTATTTTTTTATTTTTTTTGCATTGACTGATTGGTGGCAACAGAATGTGATCATCAGGTGGTAAAATCCTCTCTGAGCTTCATCCATCACAGTATGTTCACTGTCTTCTTGTTGATGTCTGGACAAGTTGAACACCAGATAAAAGAGACGGAGCTCTCTGAAACCTGCAGTGAATCACAGCGCGATCAAATGCACAACTAGAAGTTTGATCCTTCAAAGGGCATGCGGCAGAACAAACTCTGGAAGCCTTCGCCCCGGCAGACTCGGATTGAGTTTAGCTGTTGTGAGCATTACTGATCAACACCTTAGGACAGCAATCAGCAGAGCTATTATGTGCAGCACCCCCCCTCACCTCTGATATGAGAGCGCGGAGGCCACTTGCCCACAGCTGTCTGGTAGATGATGCTTTGGTTGGGATCTGCGGAACAGAAAACCCGAGCTATTTATTGTGAATACAACCGTCTCTGAAGTAGCTGCTAGCCTCAGGGTGCAAAATACTTGAAAATAAGCTCCTGTTCGCTTTGATGTGTGTATGTGCAACAAATCTAAAGGCATTTCAAGTAGTGCTGCCTTTGACCCAAGGACATTTCTAAATTGTCTCTTAGAATTGAAGATGGGTGAGGTAAAGAAGAATGTTAAATAAAAATCAAGAAATATTTTTTTCTCTGATGTTGCATTACCCTAAACGTACACTTCACACATTTACTGGCAAACACAATCCCAAAGGTGTTCTTTTTTTTTCGTTGTTTTTTTTTAAGACGGCTATCAAGGATTTCTGAAGTAACAAAGGTTTATTGTTCCTCTTCTGATGAGTGGAGACAATTGTCTTGGGATGCAACTTTAATGAGAAGATGGCTTTTATATAAGGGAGAGGTAGCACGCCTGTGCAAAACTCTTTTTAACAGCCCTCACATGATGGAGGAAAACAGTTGTAGAGCAAATTAAGTGTGCGGTTTGCAACAATGTGTCTCCCTACTGCTACTTCACTCTGCGTTGGTGCAACATTAAAGGCTCCGTTCTGCATGACAATCTGCTATTGTTGTCGCTGCTCGACAGATAAGACGTCTAGGAGCCCAAACACAGTTTTGTATGTCAGTGAGCTATGAAACCAAACCACCATAACGCACACGGCTACGTAGCTGGTAGAGATGCAACAATACATATGAGAGATAACATTATCATGGAGGGAAAAACATCAAGAAGATCAGTGTGAAGCTGAAGTTAGGGGTATGAAATATTATGAAAGAAGAACGAGAAAAAAGAGAATGAAAGGATGGAGGACTTGACGATGTCAAGCAGAGCAAGATCTCCACTCTGCATGGTTTCAGGCTATAGATGCAGAAGAAGAGAAAGTGTGATGGCGTACTGTAAAATGAAGCTTTCCGCAATTTCATTCCCTCTATAGACGTGGTAGGACTCATACAGCACACTGAAGAGAATCCCAGGAGGTCTGAATGGCACACAACACCTGAAAAGACCTCAATTTTGAAATAGGATGGTTACTAAACTGCTGTAACCATTGCTTTTCAGGTTTCCCTATGCCTCAAAAAAAGGGAGACGGAAAATAACATTTCCAATCTCTGAACCTTGAAAGCTTTCTTTTTTACTCCAAGAAGAATAAGGAAAAGGAAATTTTCAGACTTTCACGCTTCAACAGTTATTTTCTCCTTTTTTTCTGGCCAGTCAGTCACCTTCCTGCATTTTCTCTCCAACACAAGTAAAGGTTCCCTTCTCAGAAGCTGCCACTGAAGGGCACGTTTGAAGACAAGTTTAGAGAAACAATGTCTTTATTCTTTTAAAATGTACGGGCCTTCTATAGCGCCATTAAAGAACACAGTTGGGTGAAAAGTTATTTATATTTTTAAGAGGATTTTCTTTCTGTAATATTCAATCTAAATATGGTGCAAGATATTCTCAAACTACTTGCCATCTCTGCTATTCATTCCCCATATGAGATGAGGTCAGATTCACTTTGCTTCTGGACTTGAGTCTAATAAATTAATTAACAACCTACGCTGCTGGTATGAGAGGCACTGTGCACAGTCCCCACCATTGACTTGAAAGTCATATTGATTTGGTTTGAACGTATTGTGGACTTTCTCTAATCCACTCAGTCTAAATTATACATGCAACTCAAACATATATCATAATCTAATGTTGACCTCCTTTTTCTATTCTAAAGCCATCTTGGTGTGTTTTGGGATTGCTGTCTTGTTAAAAACTTAGTTAGGTTCATGTTTCAAGCTTCTGCAAGCTAAGCTCAAAAACACTGACAGATGTAGATTTTAAAATGACATCATCCAACCAATGAAGAAGTGTGTTTTTGATATGCAATGAGACATGCAACTCTCAAAAGGTATTAAGACAATTGAAGTTATCTTTATATTTACATTTTGAAAAAATAATTAGACATATCAAATATTCAGTCAGTGAGGCTGGAAGGCCTCCTTGCAATCACCCTAATTCTTAGCTTTCTTTTAAGATGGTCAGTTTCAAGTCAGGACACTGGCTGGTACACCCCCAAAGTCATTAATATTCTTTCCATTTAGAAGTAACCTGGTAAAACTCAGTCCCTTGCTCTATGCTTTGCTTCGCACAGAAGGTCACGACCCTCAGCTATTGAGAAATGAATGGCTGAATGCCTTAATTCACTTCTTCTGCTGGCATTGCCAAGCTACAACCATAAGAGACCACAATTCTAAAACAGCGCAGAAAATTGACCTCATCATTCATAATTGTTCTTCGGTTTGCTGATTGGCTTGTTTAAAATTCAACTGGAGAAATCATGTTCAATGGATAATTCTCAGACTGAAGAGAGATGGGAATTGAGTTGAATTACATGGGAAAGCATTGACCAGGCTACTTTAGAAGCAATGTGCTGGAAAAATTTGGTTATTTTAAACATAAATCTGCCTGGGTTATGAATAATTTTGGTCTCATATGACTATAAAACTTTTGCCTCAAAAGGCATCAAGTGCAAATTTTGGCCACGGTTGAATATTCTTGCCAGATATATTTATCGTTTTTCATTTTACTATAGTCTTCAGCATTGCTGGCTTAATCTGACTAAGGTATGAATAATGTACATATCGCACATGTTCAAGTTTATAAAGCTTACAGCTTAGAAACATGAAACGTATAAAAGCTTTGAAACATGAGGACTATATTAGTGCCAACTGGCTTACATTGTTAGTAGAAATTCAATTATTTTGTTATTCAGTGTCAAGTTAATTTCTATATTAGAGCAGTAGATGTGCTCTACCTGCTGCTAAGTCATTTTGTTCTCTGCCTCTTCTTTTTGTCTATCATCCCTTCACTTTTGATGTGAATAGAACAAAGTTGGAGCTGTATTTCTGGGTCTAACTTCTTTCCTAAGCCTCCTGTTTTCTGTGGAGGCCCCTGAATTAATCCCAGGTAACACACGCTGATCAAGGATTTAATTTAGAGCTGGAAAGGGTGCACATGCTACAATCTTACAGGCCACATTGTTGTGTTGACAATGCCAGTGATGGATGGGTTTTGCCGTAGGCGGAGGAAAAAGGCAGAGATCTCTCACTTTGCTCCTTCTTCCACACAAGATGTGACAAGAAATAAAAGGAAATTACAGTCTGTTCCTGTTATTGACATTTGCACAAATTCCCTGTGTTGCAGCAGTCTTCTGGTGAGGCACTTTAGGTTAATTTGTTTTTTTGCTTCGTCCAAGGAAAATAGATGTATTTATATGCCAATGTGTTTCTTCTCTTTTTGAAAACAGTTCCAAATCTGTATGGATTGCAGATATAACAAGGTAGAGGTGGAGGATAAAAACAATGAAATACTAATGCCATTTCTGCAGAACTTGTTCAACTGGGAGGGGTTGCCGACGTCTGGGTCAGTGCCTACTGCTGCAGACAGCAGCAGGCAATAATTTACACCTGTGTGATTTATTTTTTTACCGACTGATCTTCCGAAACAATGATACTGTTTTGTTTTGCTACAAAAAGGCAGCTCTTCCTATTGCTCAGTTCAGAGCGTTTTACTTCCAGCTGCATTGATTTCTGTTGTAGCTGCAGGTCAGCCGGAGGAAATTGAATTGGAAATTGTAGAAACAGTGTATTATTTCATTTTCTGGCATTTGTGTTATTTTTTTTCATTCCCCTCTTTACTATTGTAAGTCAGCACTGGAACTAAAGGGCAGTTATTGTGAAGACCATTGAATAACCTCTCCCAACTTTAGCCTCTCTAATAATACTCTCTTCAAAAGCATATAACGATACCTTCACCCCTGTGATTTTACTACACATTGGTTTACATTTATAAAGTATGCTTTTCTGTGTTTCTGCTATCTGGCATGCCTCTGCGCAGATGAGGTCAGTGCTGCTTTTACCAGGAGAACATTGGGTCAAATATTGCTGAATTGCTTGCAAGGATCGAATACCTCTGTTGAAGAGTTGAGCCATTAGAACAATACTGAGGTGAGTGGAAGTAGCTTAAAAGCATCTGCCTAGAAACGGGGGGGAAAGAGTCACTGTGACACAGGTCTGGACTCATAATTCAGTCATTTATGACATTCTTGCTTCTCGCCGATTTTCAGGGAAATTGACATACTTACCTTCAGATCCATTCGTCTTTTTTTTTTCCTTCAGAATCCTTCGGTGCATAGTAACTAAGATGACTGAGTAAATACTTGAACAATTTTTTCACTATAATTCAGCGTAGAGGAAAAATACCTGGGGAGAAAGTGTATAAGAAAAAAAAAAAAAACTTTGTGAAAAGACAAACAGGGAGTGTGCTGTTCAGGGCACTGTTTGCCCCAGCTGTGGATATCAAAAAGATATGCTTTCTCTGTGGTGGTTAAAGCATGACAAATCATTTAAAAGCTCCATTTTACATGAATATTGAGTACACATCACTTGGAATGGGCTTTATTAGGACTAGTTGACTATGTGACAAAAGAGAGTAAGCAGACTCTACCCATTGCTATTCCATCCTTTTGTGCAGAACCATCAGATTTTTCCTTCTCTTTTCCTTTGTCTCCATAGATTTTTATAGTAGACAGCATTTCCACCACGTGTTGATGTTATTTACCTTTTGAAAAGGTGCTTCACACTGCTCTGAAGATGAGTAATTTTATCTGCTCTATTAGTAAAAATTAACTAGGGGTGCACCGATTTATCGGCCAGCCGATTTATCTGTGCCGATTTTCTTAATTTGGGGAGATCTGTGATTGGCCGATTTTTACATGCGAAGCCGATATTATCCACCAATGTTATCAACCTCGGCAAAGGTCTAAAAATCAACCAGTGTGCTTTTCTTTTTCCCCACGAGAGAGGTTTGACTGACAAACCAGCTGACCAGGTCATGTCTGCACATTTACAGTTAATGGTCACTCCTCTGTTGCCAATTCTGCACTTTCTTGATATACTGAACAACATTTCAGACAAAAAAATGGTATCGGCCAAAATCGGAATCGGTTAAGTTAGGCTTTTTAAAAGATCTGCAATCGGTGATTGGCCAGAAAACTGCAATCGGTGCACTCCTACAAATAACTATGCACTTAAAACTGTTTTGTACATAATCCCAGCAACCCTGTATCCTACGCTACACCAGTAGGTAGAAGATGCGAAACATGGCCAAAGCAGTGTTAAGCTTGTTTCTTTCCTAAATATTAAAGTTCTTCTTTTTGAAACAGTTATCTCAGTTTTGAACTTTTTCACTCTACATTTGAAGTTTAATGGAAACAAAATCAAAGTCAGTTGCTGAGTCGGTTGAGAAAGTATGTGGAAAGTTGTGAAGTAAGACTACATAGTCGCTGTCCACCTCAACAGACAACAAATTGTTTTTAAACATTTATGCTGTACTTTTTTTTTTCTTATCCTCACTTTTACACGCACCAAACTCAGTTTGCATGATAACCAGAAGTGCAAATTCAGAAGAAAAATTCTGTTTTGCAAAATCACTGTTTTGTATGGAGAGAACTTGTGTGCACTGCTTTAACTCTTCTTCATTAAAAGTACATTTTAAATTATGCAAATTGACTCAAACAAATTGAGTAAAATATCATCAGAAGTGTTCTTTCGACTAAATGTTCTGTTATGTATTTTTCTGAAAGAGTTGTGTTTTACAGAACGAACAGGTTTTAAAAGTGTTTTTTTTTTTTTTTTTACTTTGTCTTTTTATTTTCTTTTTTCGGCTGGCCATGTTTGCTGTGTATCTTTGGCTTGAAATGGCACATTGTCTCTCACTCTTTCCCATAGGTTATTGGATTAACAAGGAAAAGCATTTTATAAATTAATTATGGGGGATCAGAAAAATGCTTGTTCAGTGCTGAATAAACTGAAAATAATGTTTTCCCACACTTTCTGGAGTCAGATCCTTAACCCACCATAGAATTGCAAAATGAGCTGCCAGGAAAAAATTAATATTGAAAGCCTAGCTATTTTTCAAACAAACAAATAAATAAATGCAGACCTCTTTTAGTCCTGTGGTTTGCTTCTTAGATAATATAATAGGTCACTGGAGAAGTTTTAACCGAGATAGGTGATGAACATGCATGCACAGTGTATAAAAAGACGCAAACTAAACAGCTCTTGTTTTAGAGCACTTAACTTTTTAACTTATAGAGATTAAAGTTTCTGTGGTGTGAAATGTGGGTATCAACAAAAAGTGTGAGACCTTGGAAACATAAAATGCACTGAAAGGCCACTGAGACAGGAAGAAACGATAAATTCAACTTGTTATACAGATGTTGCCTGATGAAATTAACAAATTGAAGAGCTCTTGAGGAAGTGCTGTGTACAGTTTGTTCTTTTCGTTTCAAATGAAAATGCAAAAAACAAAATTAATTTGAGTTTATTTTATCTCAATGGTAAAAAGAAAGATAAGTATCATATAGTTAGTGCAGCATTTGGGACCCCAGAAATCACGGCCTGACCCTCTGGCACATTGCATTTTCACTTAGCACTCAGTATCAGTGGTGAGTCATTTTTTAGGTGGGGCGATGTTGAGGGTGTTTTGTTATCTTCCACTCTCTGTTCATGCGTAATATTGGTGCATTAGTGATGGGTCATGCTGAAAAGTATCAGATCTAAGAACCGATATTTTGTAGAGAATCAGAAGAGCTGGCTCCCTATGTTTTTGTTTGGAGAAAAAAAGGAAATGGAAAAATTAATTATGTAACAGACTGCAGTACAAATGAACATGAAGGTGTGTTTAGGAGTGCTAAAGTGTGGCATTAGTGAAATAAAGCACTTCTCTTTCATTCTGTCACTCTTTCACAGTCACTGTTTCCACATCTGTGGTGCTCAAAACGCATCTGCTGCCTTTTCTACCTTACTTTTGTAACAACGCAAAGGGGGGGAGAACTGGGAGATTTAACACTAGAACTTCCCAAAGTATTGACCGCCACATTTAAACCTCAATTAATTCACCTTACAAGTTTACAAGTAAAATAAACCTTAATTTAATTAGCCACACAACATTTCTAAAACCAACATAACACCAATATTCTCTTGTCCTTGCTCACCATGGAAATATCTTACTTAGAGGGAATCAATGCTCATAAACATTGCGAACAGTTTTGCTTTAATATTTCAAGTAACCAATTAATATGAAATGCAATAGTCTTTGGCAATTTAAATCATTTCTGGCATTGATACATATTAAAAAAGCAACTGTATATTTTATTTTGGATTTAGATGGCTGAAGAAAAAATTTAACATTGTGGATTTTTTTTTAATTATTATTTGGATGTTACATTTATCATGTAGGTTTAAAAAACAGAAAGAGAAGACATGCCTGTGCCACATCCCTTCCCTAGTTCACTATCTTGAGCTGGAAAATATATGCATATTTTTGTCTCTAGTTTTTAAATGGAAGAACCAAACAAATAATTTTACATGGATTTGCTATAATAATCACGGTTACATTTGGATGTTGCTTCTGTGTTTTGATGGAGGGACATATTAAAGCAACATCTCCAGACATTAGCCAGGAAGTTATATATAAATAATTGTGTGGCTTCTCTAACTGACCTAAAACCGGAATCGTTTAGTCTGATTTAACATATGTTATGTGTATTTTCTTACTGTGTATATAAACTTTTTTCAACTAAATATATTCCTGGTCACTCTCAACTTCAACATTCAAATCTTGGGGAAACTCGGTATCATAGCAACAATGATAACTACAAGCATGGAGGATCAGAATGGTGACATTTGGCATCTTCTGTTCACATACTGATTCAGACTATTCAAAATAATTGTCAACCATACAGAATATTTAATTATACAAACAATCTGATACAGTTGATTGTTTTATTGTCTTTGAATACCATATATTTAATTTTCTGACCATCTCATGGGCTACATTTTGTTTCTGCCTTGTAGGATTTCCAGTTCTCTTACTGAAACTTTTCACCCCTGTTTTGTAAGCATCCCTGATGTGAATGGCTGCTCTCCTGGGCTAAAGTCTCAGGGGACCTTTAATTGTCTAGCATGCATAATAACTTATCAGAGACAGAGCAGCTGCCCTTAAAATGATGCATTAAACAAACTGATTTTAGATAATCCTTTAACACACCGGGCTACGCTGACAGCTGTTATTGATATTTGAAGTGCAGACACTCCCCATCTCTGATGTTTGACAGTCATTTTACTCAATAACAGAATCCCGTAGACAAGGTGATAGCATTGATAAAGTACTGATGGAACGCTAAGAAGATTAAAATCATATTGTAGCACAGCATGGCTGTACGCCGTCAGACGAGCTAGTCTCATCATGACAGGAACCGGAAAATGACATAAAGCCTGGAGGGTGGACAACTAGCCTGTGTATATTGACAAGCTTTAATAGGGGATATTTGAAAGAGCAAGTATGGGCCTTTGCTTGTACAACTCAACATCATATAAGAGGTTTAGTTTACTATTTAAAATTCTGTTCTGGTGTTGATGCTTAACCTTTCCCCCTTAAAGCTTCTTAATGTGTTCTGTCAACATGGTTGTCGTCTGAAGATTAACACTGTCGGAGTTGGAGAGTGAGGAGGGTGACATGCTGTTTCTGTTGCAAAAGAAAAACTTTGTAAAAATCAGTCTGATATGACTCATCAGTGGGCTGTCTGTGGAAACTAATCATGAAGCCAAATGTCTGACAGAGGAAAAAAAGGACACTCAAGCAGTTAATGGCTTGCAAATGTATTCATGCTCTTTGAACTTTTCCACAGTTTGTCATCTTACAAACACAGTGTGTTTTGCGTTTTTTGGTGATAGACCAACACACAGTACTCTGTTCTAAAAAAAAAATCCATCCTCTAATCTTTTGCTAACCCTAGCATGTTTTCTTCCGGGATTGCCTTGTATTGCTCTATCAGTCTTCCTATCAACTCTGATCTGCTTCTATTGTCCGACTAAGAAAAAGTATCACTACAACTTGATGTTGCCACCACCATATTTTGCCCTGGGGATGGTGTGTGCAGTGTTGATGTCCACCACACACATTTAGAAGTTAAACTTTAAAGTTGACTTTGGTCTCACCTGACGAAAGGCTTTGGCGCGACTTGCAAAGGCATTCTTTGAGCTTTCTCCTGTTAGGGTCAGATTGGTGGAGTTCATGGCCAACTCCACCAATGCTAAAAGCATCCAGCTCAGGTGGAAGCCTGAGCTGGATAAAGTTATGGATAAACTTATATATAAAGTTGTGTTTGTAAATGAGCTCCTGTAGTTCTCTTTATCTGCTTGGAATGATTTTGGTTTTATTACCATCAACTCCACTAGACTAATGTTAATGTTTAGAATTTTCATATTTTTTTCAATACTTGTAGTGAAAAAAATAGCCTCACATTTTTTTCTTTATTTCCAACTGATAACGCTTAGTTATTTTCTTTTTTTAGCTCTGAAAAAAGCACCAGTGTCAAAGGGTGCATGCACAGTTTGTATAGCTGTAACATTTTTATTTCATTTCAGACATGTGTTGTGTGGTCAGTCGGGAAAGCAACGCTGTCACTCCAGGCAGCTGGATGAAGAGCGTAAAAATCTACTGGATCTTCCCAGCAGACAGCTGCGTACGGGGAGCCACTGTCACCCTCTCCCCTCCATGCATTTTTCATCACAGACTTCCTTTTTTATATTATTTAGCTTTTTCCTCCCCTCTAAGCTTTCCATGTGCTGCGTGCTGACAAGGCATTTCTCAGCCTTGAACACAAAGCCCTCTGGTGCTCAGTGTACTGAAGCCGGAGCACGTTCGTGTGCCAGTGTGAGCTCCGTGTGCTTCACGTTCTCGTGCATGCACGCATGTGAAGACTGGGGTATGCTGTACTCACCGTCCTCACCCATCTTCCCAATCTCACATGGTCACATCACGCTGAATGTGATCTCACGGCCCCACGGATGTGGGAGAAAACTTTCAGCATCCGAACTCCAAAGAACAGAAAAAGTTTAGGCTGCATATGTAAAGAGGCACCTTAAATTATCCTGAACTGGAATTTAAATTTCGATTTTTTTTTTGGCCCTCAGCAACGGAGAAAACTGCCTGAGTGAGATCAGTAAAGGTCAGTGGGAATTAAAATGCTTACTGTTAGATTTGTCAGAAAGGGAGATTGTGAGGTAGGAGGAGATATAGAGCTGGAGGAAAAGGCCATCTGCCTGATAGTTAGTCTAAGCTCATGAAAGAACAAAGTCACTCTTTTTTACAGCTTAATGCCAGCCTGGAACTTGACAGGTTCAATTCTGCAGAGCTTCGTACCTTTAATATTTAACATTATAGCATGGAGTTTGACATTAAGCATGCAAAAGAGAAGATGTGCTAGATGTGGTTCTAGAGGAACCAAAGGTTCCTCTAGAGTTCTAAACTGTTCTTCCAAATGTATGTATTCCATCACAATGAATGATTTCCTTTATCAACAAATAGACCTGTGCAGTTTACGCATTATGTAAAACAATGGCAATAAATTCAGCAAAATTCCCTATAAATAACCAGGATGTTATCTTAATAATATGGAGGCATGGAGAGCACACATTGAATGACATTAACATTCCATGGATAAATGAAACCTTATTTCTTGTTGAAATATAGTTGCATTTATACAAACTTAAGGAGTGGCTGAAGCATTGGTAATGTGTAAAGGGGGAGGACACATTGGCAGGGCAGGACTGATTAATGCACCCCTAAGCAAGTCCTATAAAACACATATGTAGTGATGTACGTGATAAAGCTTTTGCCTCTCTCCTAATTTTTTATGTTTGTCAAACTTCACTGTTTCAGAACATCAAACCCGTGTTGGAGCAGTCAGTGTTGCAGGCCCTTCGCTTCATGTTAACCAGTTTCACTGGGGTTGATATGAGGCAACTATTGCAAATGTTAACACATACTTTGGTCAGGTGAGACTAATTTTCAGCATTTTAGCCACGCACACTTCAGGTTGATATGGTGCAAAGCAAGCGTTTTTGACAGAAAAAAAATATAGATTTTTTTTTAGAACGATTTTTCTCCTCTTGTGACTTTTGCCTAAACTAAACTTTTTTTGTCAGAGTTAATTCAAAGTAAGATGAATTTGTAAGTTAGGCAAGTATATGAAGCGAATACTGTAATTATTATGGCAACTACAGCAAATAGACACTCAAAAACTGTGTTCTTAATTATGACTCTAGGTGAATCCTCCAGTTGTCAGTCATATTTATTTTCCCGAGCATCGACAACTTTACAATGTATTCATTAGTTTATGTACTTGAAACTTGGTGCATCTAATTTGTACTCCAATAAAAAGCTTTGTGAAAAATAAGATACAGAGTATTATTATTCAGACAGTTTGGGATTATAAGGACCAAAGTACAGGGTCTACTGTTTGTCTCTAAACAATATGGTTAATCTGGATTGTGGTAAACTTTCAGTACAATCACATCTTCAGAACCGATGCTGATTGACCTTGTAGCCTAATTAAAGTGCACCATCACCAATAGAAAGCAGATTAGACAGCGTGGCTGTCAGAGTGACTGACAGGGTTAGGCTCTCCCCCTGCAGTCACATCAGCTCTACAAAGGCACTGCATACAAAAATCACATGGTGGTGAGAGTGGAGAAGCTCTAAGTTTAGCACCTCGCCTCCTATCTAAAGTCAGCTGCACCTAATAATAATATAGAAATGGATAAATCTACAAGTACACGACTGACATGCTTTGGGGCTTATGTATTTATTTTTGCATTTGCAGCATCGCTTCATACATTATTCCTCCCTCTCTCCATCTCAGAACTGTTATCACTGCAGTTTTCTTTTTTTTTTTAAACTAAAGAATTGCTTTGCACTGCTCCGGAGTTTATGCAAACCCAAGCTGCCGGCTGATGTCATATACATACCGAACAAATCTGAATCCACTTTGATCGAGGTCTAGTCAGGTGAGCTCTCGAGTGCAACCTATATCCCTCTGCAGCACACTCACACTTCTGGTTGGGAAGGAAAGCTGACATGCAGGGTGGCCTGTAAGCCTCTTTTGTCCATGTGCAGCAAAGTCACCGGCCAGCTCAGTTGCTCCGGCAGACAAAGCTTCACAGAGATAGCTAGTATTCTGGTACATCCTCACTCTCTCCTCGAGCTGGAGTTGGACACTGCCCCTTGCTCTATATGTGCTAAGCCTCATCCTGTTCATTCCTCCTACTGTCATTGCTCACACTGAGATTGTCTTATATATTTTTAGTTTTTTGTTATATGTGTTATAATATTTTGCAATTATGTTAAGATTGACTGCGACTTTGGAACATAAGCATGAGAATAAGGATATTTATGGCAAAATAGTCTCACTCGTTGAACTTTTTTTTATATTTCTCACAGTTATAACCCAAAAACATCAACATGTCTTACTTGAATTTGCACAATAGTGTAAAAGTTGAAAGAGACCAAACTTTTTTTTTTTCTCTTTTACAAATAAAATTTCAAAAAGTGTGCCCTGCTTTTGTATTCAGCCCAACTGTCTGTATTTAACAAAAGCTGCAGAAAATGTAGCTGGAAAATGTCTTTACCACCCTGAAAAAAACCAGACCCTTGTACTACACTTTGCTTGGTACAAAGGGTCTGGGCTCTCAGCTGTTGAGAAACGATTGCTTCCTGTAGGCGTGGACTCTGTTGAGGTTTTAAATTTTACCCAATCGCTGATGTTTGCCTGTGATGTATGTAATGCGCCAGTTCGACACTAAGAAGCTTACTGCAAACTCCCTGCGCTGTAAACAATCATCCTCCACTGTGAAGAGAGAAGTGCAGGGTCGAACAGGGCAGCTGTTGATGTTAATTCAATATTTAGAAGCGTGGCCAACATGGACTGAATGGCTTTGTTCACTTCCTCCACTACAATTGCTAAAACTACAGGCAGACTACAATTCTAAGACGGTGCAGAAAATCGTCATTCACAACTTCTCCTTCTGCTTGCTGATTGGCCTGGTCAAAAAATCCACTGAAGACAATGAAAATCAAGGGGAGAAAGCCCAGTCTGTGCTGGAAGCAACTATTTTTTTCGAGCGGATTTGCACAAAAAGGCAATGGCCAGAATGTGTCTCTACTAGCTAAGTACTTAAAGAGACTGAATTATTTACTCATCTTTCTATACAAAACAGCTCAAACTCAGATTGGATGAAGAGTGTTTGTTAAAATCAATTCTTTAGTTTTACAGATTCTCAATTAAATTTAGACCTAGACTTTTACTGGGCCCTTCTAGAGTATAATTTGATTCAAATCATTCCACTGTAGCAAAGCGTATATGTTTAGGGTGTTCGACCTACAGGAATGTAAAAACTCCACCCTTGTCTTGAGTCTTTTGCAGCCTTTTTCAAGTTCCGCTGTGAAGAAGTTAATGTGCATCTTCTTTCACATTTGCTGAGTCCCCTTCACAAAAAGGGGACCCACTAATAACTGTGCTGTAAACAGATCTATGTCCATCACATAAAATCCGAGTAGTGTAGATGGGAGTTTGTTCTTGTAACATGACAAAACCTGAAAAAGTTCAAGTGCTATTAACATTTTTGCCAGGCACTCTATGAAAAGAAGGTAATTGCCTGAGAACAATCAAAAGACTAATGAATTACCATGAAGGTAAGCTATTAGCCATGAGCGTATTCTCGCAAAGAAAGATAGATGGAGATGCTGATACAGAGTAAGTGAAAAATGTAGAGTAACCAAGAAAGATGCAGGAAACTACAAGCAAGGCAATGGAAAGCAAGAAAATATGAGAGAAAAAAAAAACGTGGAGAAGATGGGAGGTTGAGGTTGGTTGGAGGGGCTGGCCAAGGGGGTGTGTCCAACGTTACTCTCATGAATCAGTGTCAATGGAGTGCGAAGAAAATAATTAAGAAACAGGCTAGTGCTTTGTTAAATACTGCCAAAGGTAAAAAGCTTGTTCTGCTGTACGCAAAGAGACTGGAAGGGAAGCAAGAATGGGGGAAAAAATGGGAAAGAAGGAAATGCGTGGGGAGGAAAAATCCATCACATAATGGATGCCAAACTGCCCTTCATGTGATATTATAAAGGGAGGCAATATAAATAGCACTGTCATACTGTAAATGTTTATGTACAGTAGCTACGTGTGCATGTTGTGCAGCAGCTTTGGGATTTATGAGCACAGCCGTAATGCACTGAAGTCAACACAAAGCTCTGAGTAATATTTCACATTTGTTATCATATCGAGAGTGAATTTGCTGAGCCGTATATGGTGCGCATAATATATTTTAGGTAATTTTTCCTTTGGCTTTCCTCCTTTTGGCTGCACAGCTCCGAGGAGGGGGTGTGAGAAGCCAGCATGGACGGTGCGATGACTTCAGGAGAAACCGAGAGGGTGCACAGCAACACCTACACTTTTACACAGTCCAGAGGTTTTACAGCTAATAAAAGGCAGGGCCACGTCACAGGGCTGTAATTGTATGTTCAAGGCTTCCAGCGGGGGCCAACGTGGCGCTGAAATCTCCCCCAGGCCAACAGCGGAGAATGGGGAGGCCATTAGATCGCACTGATGCATAAAATCTTTGGCCTTCTCCAGAGACGGGCTGTGTGACACCGACAGGAGGTCGTCCTTCTACCTTATGTGCATCTTTTTGTTTGTTTGTTTATACGCGTGTACAAATATGTGCGAGTGCACAGGGACTTGCGGGTAAGTCTTTTAGGTGTCATCTGTAATATCCGTCATTGTGTCTGAAGGAGGCACAGAGGGAATTCATAATCACTGGACTCTGAGATGGAATCAACTTAGTTGGTGTGCATCAAGGACATGTGTATGGTTGGAATGCAGAAGCTTGCTTCCCCTTTGAGGCTGCTGTTCATTAAAACATTGCAGTTTGATCCTAAGCTCTTTGGCCCAGTTAACATGCCATAGGACCCGTGATGCAACTGGAACCAACCAGAACCTCCTACTCTTTGCTGAGATGTTTGCCTTTAGGATTTTTTTTTTCTTCTCTTTTCTTGTACGCCAACGGCTATGTGCTTCTATATGTGCCCTTTTTTTCTTATATCTGCAACCCTAAGTATATGATCATGCATTATTTAATGCTCTGAATGTTATATTTTACACAACATTTTTGCACGATGCATAAATATAAAATCACAAAGTGCCTGTATTTGCTTGCTAATGCAACAAGACAGACGCGGGTTTGCATAGTGGGAAGAGACTTCAGTTTTGTCATGCTACAGCCACTAACTTGTATACATTTCATTGGCATCTAAGTGGCAGCCCAACATATAGTATCACTTAGTTATGAAGTTGAAGAAAAAGGATGCATGATTTTAAAAAGTTGCATAAATAAAAATCTGATTTTTATGCATGACTTTACATTTATCCCTTTTGACTCTAATAGCCTTAAATGATGTCCAGCGTCACCAATTCTCTTTAGAAGTCACATAGTTAATGGAAAGAGCCCATCTGTGTGTATTTCAGTCACAATATAAATAAAAATGTTCTTGAAAAGCTTTGGAGGGTCTGTCAGAAAATATTAGTGAACAAACAGCATCACCAAGAACAAGGAAAACAACAGACAGGACAGAAACAAAGATGTGGAAAGATGCACAAAGCACGGATAGGTTATAAAACAATATGCCAAGCTTAAAACATTTGAGAGAACATCATCCAAAAATGAAAGGTATATGGTACACCTGGAAACCACCAAGACGAGGCTGTCCGCATAACTGACAGTTAGGGCAAGAGAGCATTAATAAAAGAAACAGCCTAGTGGCCCATGGTAATACTGGTGCTGCAGCAAAGATCCACAGCTCAGGTCAGAGAATTTGTTAACAAAACAAGTTTTAGTTGTGCACTCCACAGACCTGATATTTTTGGGAGCCTGGCAAGAAAAGGTTATATTCAAAGAAAGTCATAAGAAGTCATGTTTAAAGTTTGCCAAAGGCATGCAGATCACTCGGTGAACATCTAGTATAAGGTGAGCTGGTCAGAGGAGACCTTTTTCAAATGTTTGGGTACTTGGAAAACATGTCTTGCAGAAAACACTATATATCTACCTAAGTTCACCATGAGGCAACATCAAGATAACTGTGGGGCAGTCTTGGAAGTAAACCTGTGAGAATGTTAGCTAACCTTCCACATGGACAAAAAGCCCCCACACACAGCCATTAGGATGGCTTAGTCAAAGTCCAGAACTAAACATAAACTGTTTCCAGACAATTACATTCCAATCTCACTCAACTATTCTGCAATAAATTGACAGAAGGTTTAGTCTCTAGTTGTGCAAAGCTGGAGCAGACATGCCTCAAGATGTACTGAATAAAAAGGTACACCACATTTTATTACATTTTAATTTGCAAAGAATTCATTTTAATTCCACTTGAAAATATTGCCTCACTTTTTGTTTGGTCTGTCACTTAAAATTCTCGGAAAAGTTTGTGGTGACAAAAAAAATGAAGTGGTGTAGATCCTTTTGCAATGCACTGTAACTTCTGCCGCATTACTCTCAAGGCTGTGCATCTGCTGCAGCATGGCATTTTTGCCGGAGACTTGTGAAGGGTTACAGCTGAGCTAGCAAGGGGCAGCCTTGACACTGAAATGATGAAACTATGACACGAAATCAAGCCAGCGTCACTGTAGGTGCTGCGTGAGTTAGAGGAGCAGGTCCGCTGTTCAAGAGCATCTGTCAAAGTTGAAATATAGACCGAGGACATAGATAGAAATCAAGGTTCTTGGTGTTGTGGTTTAACCTTCAGAGGCGTGTGTTTAACATTCATGTATATTTACACATAGGTTTTTACAGAAGTCGGGGAATTGCACATCACGGAGTATTATGTTTGATGGAATTTTGTTCAGAACTTCAGCATTGTTTTTTTTTTTCTTCTTCTTCTTCCTCTTCTTTTCCTCATTCTGCATGGCTGTATCTAAGCAACATCTCTGAGGCTGCGAAGAAAACAGCACTAATAAGCTACCTCATTAAGGCGGGCGCATGGTAGGCCTCACGGTTTGTGCTGTCAACTCAGTGGGTTAGGATGCAAACTTCAAAAGACAGCTGAGTGTACAATGCACCCACACAGGAGTGCTAATTTGGTTCAGAAATTGGTAAACAAACTATTTGCCCACTTTTCTTACTCAGCTGTACGCCAGTGGAACCTTAAATCCGGGTAATTTCAGACAGCGTGATGACAATAAAAGCGTGGCCGTCTTCTCTCTGGGGCTAATGTGGCTTGTGGAAAGGGCCTCATCATTCAAGAGATAATTTGGCTGGGGTGGATTTTTCTTTTTTTTTTTTTTTTTCTTCACCCTGCGGCTGTGCCAAACCTCAGAGTCCCTCCATTGTTGGTCCCTGAAACTCCTGTCACTGAAGGAAAGAGCATTCCGAGTGAGTCCATGTGCTCCTCTGAGTCATTTGCGGACACACACATTAAATGCACTGTCTCATTAATGCAAACACAACCCTAGTTAGATCACTATATGCAATAAATTGGATTAAATTCCACTGGCTAAGCACTGTGATCTCGTAGGGTTAATTAATTTCAGTCTATTCTGTCCATGTTTTTTCTGCTTGAACACATGCTGACACTGTTATTGTGTGGCATCCTGCTCATTGAAGAAGTATAATAGGCTTACGATGGAGGGAGAGGAAGCTGCAACATTTCCCACTTTGAGCTGATTTGGATTCTTTCTGTCTTGATTCAAGGAAGTACGCTACACTAATCAGGTTTAATACGGAGGCCTCCCCCCTCCCGCCACCTCTTTTCGGCTCTTATCTTTTCTCCCCTGAAATGACAAAAACTCGGATGGCTTCTCAGGGCCCCTTGTTTCTGCCTGGATGCTATCTCATTTGGTTTTAATATATTTATCTATTCATTATTGTTCCCTTTTATTAGCCAGCTAATATTGTTCGTAATTTGTCCTTATCTGCGAGGATGACAGTCAAATTTGCACTCCACCTCGCCAGACAGACGGATAAATGACCCCTTCCCCTGCTCCTCTCCTCCCTTCATTCATCTGCTCTTCTCCTAACTCCAATGAAACATGACTGACGGCACGCTGTATAAGTAGTTGTCATAGCAACCTCCCCATCCTTCTGACAAGTACGTTTTCTCCGTAGCACACGCTTTCCCTGTTCTGTCACAATATCTCTCTCTCGCTTTCTCTGTCTGTCTCTCCCCCGCTCCATCCTCACTCTCTTACTGTTGCAACAATTGTGAAAAAGACAGACAGAGCAGAGAAATTTGAAAACCAGTGAGTGCCGAACGTAGTTGATATGCTCTCCTTCATCCCCTCCAGTAGGCCTCCCCCCTACATTGCTTCTCCTTCTCAGTGCTCTGCACTTTCCTCATCCTCCCCACGACTGGCAGTGATTCAACAGCTCTGGTGGCACAGCTCTTTCATACATCCTGGCTTATCAAGGACTGCAGGACTGTATGTGTTGGGTATTTTTAAACCTACACAAGAAGAACCACAGAAACAGTCATTAGTTTTCAATCAAGTCTTTTGCAAAAGGAGAAA